>JAWZYV010015573.1:0-55600 GCA_038373885.1 Cheiracanthium punctorium
AGCTGTAATCTATTGCTATAATATTTCGTAAGCTATAGAATATGCATCACATGTATTTTTCTATAAATAAGTTACACTCATAAAAATTTCAACATAGGGTTACCAGGCGAAATACCCGAAAGATGAGCAATAAAATGACAAAGTCAATTAATAGCGTTTTAATATGGCAATAATGAAACTAAAAAATTAGGAGGGTTCAGGGGGATCTCCAGCTGACGAGGCTCGAACAGCCGAGTTTTTATTTCTTTATTTATATTTTCTTTGGTACTTTGAATTACTCTTTTAGATGATAGGAAGCAAAACAATCTCCAAGATGTAACGCAACTTCACAAGACTTGAACATTAAATTTGCTGTACTTCTTATTTTGTTTTTGGTCTTCGTTTTCGTTTGCTAATTTCAGAAATGAATATTAGCTGGTGTTGCTTTAGCTGACCGGGAAGTCTGTCGATCGCATCATGATGGGACGCACGCGACGAAGTAGCGACCTCCGAGTCCGCGTTTTACTCAGGAGCAGGTATATGACCTTTTATCCACGATTCAGACACTTTGAGACACTCTCACAATAAAAAAATCATGAAATCGGAGACTCTTATGTTCTGTATTGAGATGTTGAAATGCCCTGAATGCATCAAATAGTGGGCAATTAACCAGGTACATGCAAACCTTTTTTGACCATTTTATAGTTTTTCTCAATTTTTTCGTATTGGGTAGTAACTCAGATATTGGTCTGCCGATTCCACTCCCTGCATGTATTTATTATAGTCGATTATACTTTCAGGTTTTTTATTGTGACATTGGTCTTTCGGCATTTTCTTTGGGTGTCAATCAAAGTGGCATTGTGTATCGTAGAGATCATTCGAATCATTTTGGCTTTCGAAGCTCTCCATAATTATGCGAGTACTAAGTACTTCACCTTTTCGGTGATGGCTTCAGACATATCGAGTTTTACAAGTTTTAATTTTTCTGGATATCCTCTATGTAGCCGTATCATTCCACACACTCGAATTTTCTTTTTAAGTAAATTCTCCGCAAGTTCTACACTGTTGTAGTAATTCTCCATGTATAAGCTATGCCGCTTTCCATAAGAACGTGTCAATAGTTCCATCACAGTTTTTGTTAAAGGCTGTTCAGCGCGGAAATATATTTTGAATGAGGAAATGTATCCCGTACTGGAATCACATCGCCTTCGATTTAGTATGTCACATTTAGTAATTTTCGACGGATTGTAAACTTTAAAATTTAATCGTTCACGCCATGGTATCAATCCGTCATCAATTGAGATGTTTTCACTAAGGCTAAAATTTTGTTCAGACTTCTTGGAAAAATAACCAATTACGGGTTGCTCTTTGAAAAGTCGGTCGGCATTATCCGGTTTATTATTGTTGTCGGAAATCGTAAATATGATAATATTTGTCTATGTTACGGGACATCGTTTTCCAAAATGCTGGAGTTTCTATCAACGGATTGGTTGACCAATAATCATCTGTCCTTGCTTTTTTTAAATACCCATAAGGATAGCAAGCACAAAATATTTTCTAAGTTGAGCTGCCGAAACAATGACGATTTTCGCACTTTTTTAATCTAGTTTCCTTCTATTGCAATTTTTCTCACCCTTCCGATACTCTCGGAAGAGGCATAAAAATTCTCACTTCCATTAGTCGAAACCAAGGTGGTAGAGTCAAAATGAGGGTATCGGATATTTATCCGAAGATTTTCAGTATCCGTGAGTGAGAACTATCCGTGACGGATGCTTTCCGATAAGATCGTGCTAGAGCTCCTGGTTTGGGTAGTATCAGTCACTGTTGACTTTGGTCTCTCAGGAACTGGCTCCGGTGTTGTTGGCAGCGAAAGCTCTAAATCACTTCCTCGTTTTCTTCCTGCGGTGATGTTGCCATGGTTGGGGTGTCATCAACGGGTTGTTGAGGAGCTTCTTGTTTCGAGGAGTCCGGCCGAAGAAACCACGAATTTCTTCGATAGGTGGCACCTTCTGGAGTATGGATGATGTATGACCTGGGACTTTGATTCGGGGCAATTACTTCAGCTGGGCTCCATTTTCTGTATCCTCTACGGAACAATACCTTTTGTCCTACCGCCATTGGTTGCTTTGCTCTTGATCCTCTATCCCTGTAAGCTTTCGATATCTGTCTCGGTATTCCAAGTTTGGACGAAAATTCTAATTAGTCTCGGCTCAAGGAGTTTGGAGCTGACGGGCAATGTTCCTTTCGTTCTTCTACCCATGAGTCGCTGCGTAGGTGATCCTAGATTTGCTCTTGACGTGTTTCTACTATTTAGGAATGCTAAATAGATATCAGAGTCATCTGCAACACATTTTGATATTAGGGATTTTGATTCTTGAACATAGCGTTCAGCCAGACCATTCGAGCGTTTGTGTTCAGGGCTTGAAACTTGTATGCTGAAGTTGTAGTTTTCGGCAAACGTGTATAATTCTCTCGAGATCAGTTGAGTTCCTGCGTCACAGCATAGAGTCTCTGGAACTCCGTGTGTGGCAAACCAATTTTTCAAGGCCTTGATCACAGTGGTTGAAGATAAATCTCGTAGGATGCTCTGAAATCAAAATAGCCAGAATAAATATCTGCTATCACTAAACAATTTTTTTCTATCAAAATGAAAGATATCGATCGCATAAATTTGCCATGGCCTTTCAGGTATTGGGTTTAGCATCAAGGGCTCTCCAGGCCCTTTGACGCTGTTGACATATCTTGCACTTCTTGACGTAAGTGGTCACATCATTGTTCATCCCGTACCAATAGACATTTTCTCTTGCTCTATTCAGCGAACGTTGGATTCCTAGATGTCCAAGATGAATTGTTTTCAGCGTTGGTTCCTTCAATTTGTCAGGTATCACTATCCTATCACTTTTGCAGAGAATGCCTTCATGTACGGCAAACTCATCTCGAAATGTACAGTACTTTTTTATGCATTCTGGGACATTTTTCACATCTTCTGGCCAACCTTCAAGAACTGCATTCATTAAAATGGACAGTTCAGGATCCACCTGAAGAGCTTCAAGTAACTCGCTTGTCCTTGCTTCTGTCATAGGAACTGCTATATGGATTTCCATTTGTAGTTCAAGAGTGTCCTTGTCTATAGATGGTGTACAGTCTCTGCTCAGGGTATCAGCAATGAAAGTCTCAGTCCCTTTCTTATACACAATTTCTGGACGGTATGGAATTAGGTCAAACATTATACGCTGTAAACGAGGTAGGGCGGAGTGAAGAGGCTTCTCAGCAATTGACACAAGTGGCTTGTGGTCAGTTTCAATGACTAGCTTCCGACAACCCCAGATATACTGATGAAAACGTAGACAACCAAACTTGATTGCAAAGACCTCCTTCTCAATCTGTGAATAATTTTGTTGCGTCTGATCAAGTGCCTTTGTTGCATAAGCTACGGGTCTGCCTTCTTGCATAATTACTGCTCCTACTGAATGCTTGCTGGAATCCACTGATAAGACAATTGGAGAGTTCACATTGAAATATTTCAGCGTTGGAAGATCTTTCAGTGTGTCTTGTAGCTTTTTAAAAGCCGCTTGTTCAGGTGTCCACAGCCATTCTACGTCTTTCTTACACAGCTCTCTGAGTGGTCTAGTAATTTCTGATAGATTTGGCACAAACTTAGCCAAATACGTAACCATGCCGAGGAACCGTTGTAAGCTTGTCACACTATCAGGTATTTTCAAGAATTGATTGCTTCTACTTTTTCTGGATCGGCTTTCAGTCCATTAGCTGTGACAATGTGACCTAAAAACTTCACAGTTTGTTGTGTGTACACACACTTGCTTGTATTGAGTGTTAGATGTGCATCATCAAGGATTTTTGTTACTTTTGATGTCAGAGCTTTTAATTTTTGCACTGTTTCAGCATAAATTAATACGTCATCCACGGCACATTCTACTCCTTCTATATTCTCAAGTAAATGTTCCATTATTTGTTGAAACACCTCAGGGGCAGAAGATATTCCCATGGGCATTCTGAGATATGAGAATCTTCCGCAAGGAGTTGCCATTGTGAGATATTTACTGGTACGCTCAGTTACCTTTGCCTGCCAAAACCCTTTATTACAGTCCAATACAGTGAACCACTTTGAATTGTTGAGTCTTGAAGCAATTTCTTCTAAATTGTTTAATGGATACTGTCTTCTCTTAATATTCTTATTTAAACTTGATAGATCCATGCATTTAAACTTGATGAGTTAATTATTCTTAAATTTGCTTTTTTAGCAATGGTTAAGGAAAGTACATTGCACTGGGCACCTGTATCTAATTTAAATGTACCTTTAAACTTGTTCTGGAATTCAACACTTTCGAACCAATCAGTCAGTATACTAGGTTCGCTTGTAATGCTGCTGATTACGAAAGTGTTTTGGTTTCCACTTGATTCATCTTGATTAGTAACTGTAGCTACCACACGCTTGGATTTACAGAATTTAGCAAAATGACCTTTTAAATGACATTTGTGGCACTCTTTGTTGTATGCCAAACACTGCTTTCTTGCGCACCGTTCCACACCTTGTACACGATTTTCCGTTGTTTACTTCTTGTTTACCCTTTCGATAGTTTGGGTTCGCGTTTCGATTTGGCGTCTTCTTAACAGTTTCGATTTTCAGCGGTTGTTCTTTGATGACAGTCATCTGTGATCTTGCTAATTCACCAGCCCTGCAGATTTTTACGGCTTTATCCAGGTTTAAGTCATCTTCCGCCAGAAGCTTTTCGTGAGCCATATTGTTATGAACGCCGATAACTATTCGATCAGTCACTAAACTATCGCGTAGAGTTCGAAAGTCACATGACTTACTTTTATTTAGTAGTTCCGTAAAAAATCGTCGAATTTAACATGTTCACCTTGCACCACCTTGTTAAAAACGAATCTCTCGTACGTTACGTTAACTTTCGGAGTAAAGTAATTTTCGAATGTCTCTGTCAGGAGCTTCAACGTAGTTTTCTTTTCTTCACCGAGCGTGATGTACATACTGATTGCATCGGAACCCAAAGAGGACATAAAGGCAGCAATCTTCACTTTTTCATCTTTGTTTTCCAAGTCGATGACAGTGGCGTACCAAAGAAATTGTTGGTACCAATCCTTCCATGCTTTGGATGGTTCGCTACCGCCGTTTAGGCTTAGCGGATTCGGTGCTCTTGCTTTTATCGCGGTACTATTTGCTCGTCGTCTGCTGGCAATTTCTTTTAATACTTAACGTTAAGTTTCGGTATAAAATAGTTTCGGCACCATGTAACATTAATTATAATGTTGTTAAGCTAGCAATACACAATAAGCAACACATACGAGAGTAAACAAACAGATATTTGTGTTGTTCTACTTGTACAGTTAAACGGTGGGTTACAGTTAATCTTAGGTACAGTTAGTATCGCAGTTAATTCTAATATTATTACATTTATGAAAAGTCATCGCAAAACAGAGGATTGCATTGTAAACTTCGTGCGATTTTTGGACACGTTAGAAGTTCGTCATTATTCCTACCACAACATTCGAAGTTGGTTCAGAAATTCGAAGACTGGATCAAATAAAACCAGAAAATGGCTTCGTTTAAATCACAAAGTGTTATCGTTAATGTCAGTGATCAGATGATTGTTTCCACATAAAGTGAATACTGTAATAGCACTTATTTTCTTGGGTTTTCTTCTTTAAATATTGATCTTAGACATATATAATTAATTACAAAGTTGCTTTGTGGTGTCGAATAAAATTTTTAGGAAATTAAATGTAAATAATTACAAAGTTTTACTTTTTATACAGCCCTCTTACAGAAATTCCCAATAAGTAAAATATACACCCTTGCATTAATGAGGTGATGTAGAAAGTTTAAGCTTTCTCATAAGAAGGCTACAGATATTTAATCAAAGTCTGTGAGGGGCAACAAGCTTTTCAATATCAAAAATAGTAAACATAATTATTAAAACTATTCTAACAAAATTAATTGACTATTAATTTTAATCACAGTTATATATAGCCAATATTTTACATTTTAAGAAATGAGTTTTAACAAGTTATTTTTTTACATTTTAAACAAGTTCCTTTAAAAAGTGTTACTGTTATTTTTCAGCATTTAAAAATTTGTTTAAAAACATTACAATTACACTAACATTTAAAGAAGATTTTTAAAAAATTGTTTTTGACTTAGTAATACCGTAATTTAATTTTTAAAAAGGCATCTTTAAAGTAAGAGTACCAATGTTTAAATTGAATATTTTCAAACATAAAAATATTTATATAAATATATGTACTTATAAATCTTCCTTATTCTAAAATTTATTATTTATAAACAAAGAGCTCACTAGATAAATTACCATAAATCAGAATAAACTCTTGCACTTATAAAAAGAAATTTAGTAATAATAAGTAATAGCTCAGCGGTAGTTCTCCCCTCAATCCGACAGGGGCGCAGTAGCGTAGCAATTCGGTAGGTTTGAGGGGGGGGAGTGGGAGGCTCAGTATGTTTTCATGGATTCGTGACACTGAAAAAGACACCGATATATGGTTATTTTCCATCATCCTCCGAAGGTATGAGTGGGCTCGAGCCCCAACCACCCCCCCTTTCCTACCATAGAAATAATACACACAATAATAAATACTTCCCTTCTTATTTCTAACGTCACTGCAGGAGCGTAACCGGGGAGTGGGATATTGGGATATATCCTCTTGCGAAACATTCAAATTAGTTATTAAGAGCTTTCAGATTTTTGTCGTCAATAAGAAATTAAGTTTATCAATACAAAATTATATCTCATACAACCCCCCCCCCCCGAAAAAAATTTCAGGCAACGCTCCTTGCCTCATCGACTAACATACAACGACTATGTTACATCATAAAACTATTAAAAGCAGAGTACTATTAAAAGGGGCGTCTTTTCCGCTCACCTTCATTAGCAACGTCCACATTGGGTAAACATTCTTCTGACTTTGTCAAATCTTTACCCAATGCAACTTTCTGCAAAACTTCGGTATCAGTTTCTGTTCTCGGCATTTTTATAGATAACACATCAGAATCAGAATGCACTTTTTCTGGCGATCTTTTAGATGGAACTAAGAAACCAGAAATGCTCATTTCATTAATTGCGCGATGTTTCACCGATAAAAGCGTTGATAATGCGTTTTCAAATTTTTGAAAATTATAGATGGATTACACTGAAAGCAACAGACTTTTTCTCGAGCAGACATATTTACCGTTCTATGCGTGTTTATGGTGTGGTTCTTTATTCGGGAACGTTGGGATATCGGAAGAGCACAGACGGTCCGACGCCTTTTCTATGATAACTGGCTTTGAATAATTGTTCTCTCTGGTACCTCTCTTTTCCTCAATGTGATTGTTCTGCACCGGATGTCTTAGTTCTGCGACACTCGTCGTCGACTTGCACATGTCTGTGCTGGGGTGCTCTGCGAGCAATTCTGTGTCTGCGAGGGAGGGGCGGGGTTAATGGATCTCCACACATGGGTTTTCTATAGAAAAGAAATTGTACTAGGGAAAAAGGAATTTTTCGGAAGCCATAAACGTGTTTTTCTTGGGCTATAATCACTTAAAGTAAGTCGTTTCTGTTTCTTCTTTCCAGTCCTTTTCCTCTTCCGTGATTGTTCTGCAGGGGAGTTCTTTGTTCTGCGCCCTTTAGACCGCTGCGCCCTAGGCCATGGCCTAGGTTGGCTTTATGGGAAATCCGGGCCCTGGCAGCAAATGTTACCATCCCAGTCGTCTTGGTATTGTTCCTAAGCAGAAAACATCCGTGACATGTGCTTCATTGCATTTATGCCAGTGGATGACTGCAAAATATCATGGAAATTTTGCAATTGGATTTGGTATACGAGCCAAAAATAGAATTACTGAAGAGCAAGATGGTAAAGAATTCTTAAAACTTCTTCGGGACAGAAAAGTTGAAGAATCAGCTGAATACATAAAGTTCTTTGCAGATGAACAAGAAACTGGGAACAGTAATGGAGTTGGAGAAACTGATGATTAGTTCATGCCTGCTAACGACACGTCCCTTTCCGATTTAAATTCTGTGATCAATATATTTGTTCCTGCAAAATCCCCAGCAAAACATCTATTAAATAGTCCTATTGATACGTAATATACGTATAGTAAAAGTACTATTTGCAAAACAGCAAGGAAATTTAAACAAGCAAAGCAAGCTTTCAAGAGGAAGTTTCTAGAAGGAATTGCTCTAGGTCAAGAGGAAGAGTTAAAAAAATATATAGATTCATCCGAAAGTGATCAAGGGCCGTCGCGGATGTGTCAAGCGCCTTTGTGCAAACACCGATTTAGCGTCCCTACATAAAAAAATCAGTCTTCGAAACAAAAGTATCATGTTACTATTCCATGTACTTATTCAGTTGGAATATATCATAATTAAATCGAATCTTGGGAGGTGGCCCCCTATAAATATTTAGTTTTTGAGACAAAATTCTGATTTTACAATACCATATTAGTTTTCAGCAGAGAATACACGGCATTGCTCTGGACTGTAGGGTTGACCGATGGATACCCGGTACTGTCGCAAACTCAACCAGTACATGCGGTATACATGCTCGCAAAGTCAGTGGAACCAAAAATACTGTGGTAGGTAGCTAACAGTTACCATGGCTGCAGAGAACAGATTTGCCTCCAATTTTGCCTAGTAGAAAGCTCACTTTGGTATAATGTTTCCGATTTACACATAGACACCAGGACGTTGATTCTAAAGTAATGAGAAATCCTTAAATTTAAATAAAAAGCATGAAAATATTTTAATTTTATATGTGCACTGTTTGTTTATAAATAAAGCAATATAATACAAGGAAAACTACAAACGACAAATTTTAACATAGTTAATTTCAAAAATTATCCATATTATTTGGAAGCATAGATTATTAAAGCTTCTTTTGTTTATCCAGATTTATATAAGATAGGTTTGAAATTCAAGTGACCGATTTCAGCGTAGAAGATAATGGCAGTTGGTTATTATAATTTAATTTCAAGAACAGATGTTTTAATAAAATTATTTCAATGAGTTCATTATTTAACTTTCATGACAACTCCAATGGAAAGTGCAGTATCTCTTATTGCTGCAATATGGGACAATTTACCAAAAAATTAAAAAGAATATGGCTTATGTATTTTATTAAATTAAATTCTGTGTTTTGTTTTGAATGTAAAATATTTGGAAAAGGGAAAAAAACACTTTTCTACTATTTTAAAAAATTGCACACTCTTCAAAATGTTTTCAAAAGCATGACAATGCATTATTAAAATGTTTAAAAGCATGGCACAAAATAAAAATACGTATGATTAAAAATTATGGCACTATGAATAAAAACAAAATAAAATTCGTTTAATGTTGAGGCAAAAACTTTATTGGTCAATTGTTGAATTAGATCTTTCTAAAATTATAAAAGAATTTTCACAAAGAAAACCACGAAAGTCACATCATAATGGCTAAAATTCTTTTAAAAGATCAATAACCTTAAAAGAATACTAAAATTTTGCCTGCATATCTAAAATTTGTTAATATGTCAGAAAAATATATTCACAGTAAAAATATTTCTTCGTAAGAGTAAAAAACTTAAAGTTACAGCAACAAATTTAATTATTTGATAATTATGGCTGGTATTGCTTGGAATAAGCTGGTTTCGTTAGAGATTTTTTTTTAGAGGAACCACTAGTATTATTTATAGTGAAACTCTCTCTCTCTTTTCTAGCTTTTGTACTAGCAAACCTTTCAATTATATTACTTACTAGCCGCCTTCGGCGATCAGTTTTGGCCGTCGAGGCCAAATTCGAATTTACAGCCGCTTCGAGGCTAAATTCGAAATTACAGTTAGCAGCCGCCTTCAGTGACTATCCGGCCTGCCAACGGGCTGCTTCGAGACCGAAATGTGCAACCTATGGCTCCCGGGCCGTTTTGAGACCGGTCTGTGCGACCTATGGATCGTTTTTACACTCTACGGTGAGCGGCCGTCTTCGGTAACTATCTGGTCCGCCGACAGCCGCTTCGCGACCAAAATGAGTAACATACGGCACACGGGCCGCTTTGCGACCGAAGGGGGTCTCTCCTCTCCCTCAACAGCCCGTTTCTCTTCCTAGTAAAATAAATTTAATAATGCAACACTGTGAAAAAAAATACTGTTAGATTACGGGCAATTCTCGGCAGCAAAAGATTCCAAGAGAATCTCGTCAAACTACGTGCACCCGCAAAATCACAGTACCCATAAGTTATCGAGTGTTGACCGTAATTTGATTGTGTCAGACATTCATAGGTTATCGAGATTTGACCGTAATTTGATAATGCATTACAACGTAGGTTGTCGAGTATTGACCGTAATTTGACAATGGATTACTATATAGGTTGTCGAGTATTGACCGTAATTTTATGAATGTCTCACACTATAGTTTGTCGAGATTTGATCGTAATTTGATAATGGATTACGACATAGGTTGTCGAGTATTGACCGTAATTTTATGAATGTCTCACACTAGTTTGTCGAGTACTGACCGTAATTTTATGAATGCCTTACACTATATGTTGTTGAGGATTTACCGTAAATTTATGAAGGTTTCACAGTCTAGGCTGTTGGGCATTTATTATAAAAAAAACACTCCAGCTACAGCCAAGAAAATGTTATATCATTTAATGATAAAAACTACCTTCTAAGTTCTATGGGCAGGAGACAACTATGATCACATATAATTGAAAAGCACTTCTGCACAATATTTTAATCTTATAGGTGTTTAAGGTAGTTTTTTTATTATTAAGTATTTAGACCTTATTCTTTAATTATTATTCAATGTTAAATCGACTGTCTATTCGTAAAATTGCTATTATGATGATCAGTTCATATTGGGGCATAATCTGTTCGAGGTCAAATTTTTCATATGTCAACAAAGGCGTTGACATACGAAAAGCCCTCAATACAAAATAGTACAGAACATATGTTTCAGGTCGTACAAAAGGTTCACCCTTATTACATGCCAAAAACATCAACCGACACACAAACAGAAAATGTGATTATGTTTCTGCAAACTAAGAAAGGCAAACTTTTTGGATGACCTGCAACATACATTTTTTACTAACCTATATTGAGGACTGCCTTTTGGTCTGGACCAGGATTAACCCAAATACAAGTGATTATTAGTTTTTTTGTGTGTGTTTGTTTGTGTGTATTATTTCAAACTTTACAAGTTTGTTTTTTTTTAAATATGTAACCCTCAATAGTTAATTGTGGCACGGCAAGGCTGAAATTCTTCATAAATTTCACTGAAGATTGAGTCTTTTAATAAAAAGAATTTTTTATGTTAATACATAACCTCTCAATTTTACTCGTTAATAAGTGTCTTGATAAATACTTTGACAGACCTTTCCTTCAAGATTTAAAATGTAAACAATTATTATTTACCAAATACAGACCCTTGACATTTCTGTGACAGGCACTGACTATCCTCTAAGAAAGGTTGTGCATCCTTTGGCTAGTGTAACTAGGTTTTTGGTACAGAGTCTCTTTTTAATATAATTTCACTGCTGCATGGACTGCAGTGAAACCTGTGTATAATGATCCATGTGTATAACAATAAACCTGCATATAGCAATACAGTAGAGTCCCGCAATTCTGAACAAATTGAGACCAAACACTTCATTTTAGCGGGAATTCAGAATAGGCAATTTCATAAATATCAATAAGTTGACTTGTTAAGGCATAAATTAAGTGCAGGGATTGTATAAATGGAGCCGGCCTGTACTCTTAAGTAACCAGCTTTCATTTTAATCTGGCTTCAGGACAGGTTTTCCCCACAAACGCCTTTTTAATTGCTCCTGCGTTTTTAGGTTTAAAAAATCCTTATTTTTTCTGAACTCTGTTTGGAAAAGCAGAACTCCACTTTTTAACTTTTTTTTGTGTGTGTCCAAAGAGTATTTTGTTTAATCAATGCATTTTGAAGAAGTCAACAGCATAAATCACTTTTTAAACTGACAGTCTATAACAATGTTAACTCTAATAAAGCGAATGGTAGTACAGAGGTTAAAATATATAAATGCAAATATTATTTGCAAATAAAACAAGCAAAATTTTATCTAAAACTAAACTATTCACTTCTTCAAAATCAGAAAAGACATACCCACATTACTGATAAAAGTATGGCCTCATATTATTTAATTGAAGAGGAGTACCGTGTTTACTTGCATAATAGTCACACCTTCTGTTTTCTAATTTTTCATGGTGAAAGTCTAGGTGTGACTATTATGCAGGGATATCTACAACACAATAGTTGTACACTCCAATGCTAAAACATTAATAGTATATTCCAATAGAAGGGGGGGGGGGAAATTAAGGAATTTTGAAAATTGAGATGAAAACTGTAAAAACTAAGAAATAAAACAATAATAAGCTTAGATTTTTATAATCGAATTTTTTTTTAAATACATTTTCTATTTATGAAGGGGGGAAAAATTATTTCAACGAAGTATTGATCTGAGGCATTTGATAACATAGTGTATATAAATAAGTGGATTTTTGCTTTCAATTCTTAAAATTGCTTCATTGTTATTTATTTTATTGCACTGAATACAATAACAGTAATGAGAAAAAACTTAATTCAATTTTACAATGAGTTAATTTCTAATCAAGTGCTTACACATACACACACAGTAACAAAAACACATATACAATATATACTGAATGCAAAACTTTAATTTCTATAACATATATTCAACATCAAAATGCATATTTACTTAAAAAAAATTACAAAATGATTTATTTGCCAACGTGAGTGTTTACATTTAGATATTTCTTTGATTTGGTCCCTTTCTCAAGATTTATTCCAAGGAACATCCTGTAAAAAAACAAAAAAACAAAAAAAAATCATTATATAAAGTATTATGAATGCTCACAAGAAATTTATATATGGATTTTAGTCACCCTCTGCTAACCCTGCAACTATGATAAGTATTAATATTCAGCTCATACTGGGCCCAGCTTTTTTTGGATGCTTTATATCGCAAAAAAAAATTTAAGCTGTTTCCATCAACATAAATTTTTCAAGAACATTTGAAAATCCTTTAACAATAACATCAAAAAGCAGTCATATTTTTCTTTTAAAATAGGAAAATGTAGAATGAGTGCTCATAATTAAAATTATATTTTAAAAATTTTTTTCCTAATTACTTTATCAGTATTACAGCACAGTATATGACACGGCAAACATATTTAATTTTATTAGTATCATGGGCATAACAGTTTTGAGAATTCATTAACCATAGAATTTATTTTAGAGATTGTCCCACATTAATTTCAGTGGTGAAGTCAGCGGAGGAAAAAAATGCATCTGCAGTTTCTGAAAGTTTTCGATATGAACTCTTGAAATAGTCTGCAGACCTCAAGAATCTGCGACAGGCGTCGCCACGTTGCACGGTTTCTGCTACCGGAGATATTCTATTTGATTTCTTACACTTCTTCATTAATTTTGATACTCTCTCCCCTTTAACAGAAAGTATCACACTTCTCCATACTCCGGAACAAAAATAGAAACAAAAACAAACCTTACTATTGATTTAACTAGAATGGAATTGCCATTGCATTTGTCGCATGAAAAAATCACACCACTATTAAAAAAATACCTTCAAATTCTGCTTGCTTCAAAATAACTTTTTAAATTTAAAATGTTTTATTTTGACCAAAATATGTGATGTCACATTTACTGTTACTCTCTGCCCCTTTTCTTGTCACAAACTCAGTTGGTCCTAATTACAAGTTCTTTATTTATTTCAAAGTTTACATTATTTTTTTACAGCACAATATTAGGGTGATCACAAACAACCAATCCCAAGCTGAGAATAGAACCCAGACGCAAAAGGGTGGCAGAATAGTGCGCTAGCCACTACACCACCTGGGTGGCTGGTGACCAGATTTTTGAAGAAAGAACTGCAGAGACAAATCTTGTGGTGCCCCAAATTCAGAAAAAATTTGGGGACATTTTATAAATTTAAAGCTCACCCCAATTAATGATGCTTTAGCTAAATAAATATAAGCTAAGCATTCATGAAATGAAATGAGTGAAATATGATTGATTTTTTTTTAAATTGGGAAAAAATAAATGTTATAACTAAAATTTTGTCCCGAATTCTTCAGATTACAATTTGGGATAAGTTGAAAAATCCTGAAATTGAGAACATTGGTTAATTTACCAGGCTTAACATTTGTGGACGACCCCATAGTGTACATACACCCTAATTATAACACAAGGTATTTTTCACTAAAATCTTAGTTTTTCAAAACTTAAGCAATGAAATTTTGGAATATCCAGGGTTCGAAAAAACCCGAGCGCCAGGTCGCACAGATGACCAAAAAATATCCCTCAGCAACTAGCTTTTTTTAACATCAATATTATTCAACATATATGAGACTCCTAAAAATCTTTTCCTGGCACCTAATATTTTACAAATTTTTTCGACCCCTGGGAATTTCAACGTTAATTTTGAATATGAAATGTTTTGCAAATATAACTATCAAACTTTGGCATCAAGACAAACAATTTGCCTTTGTATTAAGTTCTTTTTTAATGCATGTCTACAAAATTTAAAATCTAATAAAGATGTGTTGTTTCTGTTACATTTTCTGTAAAAAACATGTATTTTATTTTACCATGAAAATTTTGTCATTTATGTGAAATTATTTTGAATTAATTAATGAAATAATACTTTACAAAGCATACATGCTAAAGATCTATTGTCAAATATCAAAACAATAACAAATACTCAAGGTCTTAAACACACGCGCACACACATTAAAAAAAAAAAAACTTAATAAAAAAATAAATAGTCAACTCCCTCAAATTTGCAAAAGTTTTGCCAAAAGGTTCGGGGGCGGATCCAGAAATTACTCAAGGAGGGACAATTTTGTACCTGAAACAGGGGGGTAGAATGTGCAAAATCATTTTATAATTAATTAGTATAATCAATTATACCAATTGATGTAATTAATTATTTTATTGATAAAATCTATATATGAGCAATGATTAAAAAGGACAGGGAGTAGTACCCGCAATACACCCCTTAGAAAAAGGCCGCATAATTTTCATTATACTTTCATTCTTTCATAATATATTTTAACAGATTATAACAGATTTTTGGACTTCGCCCAGGAGGGGGCGATCACCCCCACCTTGGATCCACGCTTGAAAAGGTTGTGCAGATTATAGGATTTTGCGGATTATAGGCAATTGTCTTTGTTTACATTTTTCTTTTGCAGATTTAGATTGAGTTGATGATCATCCATAAATAGAAATTAAAATAAAAAGATGATATCTAGTAAATTTTAAGATAAAAGTATTTTTTCAATAGTAACTCAACTTTTATCAATTTTTGAAACTAATTTAAACATACTCAAATAATACATATACATACAGCAATAAAATACATATTTATTTAAAAAATGTAAAATACCATACTTAGTTAAGAACAGTTAAAAGCCATTAAAATCCGTTTAAAATATTAAAAACATAACACACCAAGTGTTTTGTCAAGCGCTTTCGGCTGCTCAGCCCACAGCCATCTTCAGAACTGGCAAGGTTGGCAAGTTTTTGACAATTGATCAGGGGCGGATCCAGAAATTACTCAAGGAGGGGACGATTTTGTACCTGAAACAAAGGGGTAGAATGCGCAAAATCACTTTATAATTAATATAATTAATTGTACCAATTAATGTAATTATATTATTAATAAAATGTATATATGAGCTCTGATTAAAAAGGACAGGGAATAGTACCCGCCATACACCCCTTAGGAAAAGGCTACTTAATTTTCATTATACAGTGGAACCCCGATCTATCGTTCTCGCATTCATCGTTTTCCCGTATTGATCGTTTTATTTTTATGGTCCCTGCACAAACTGTATTCAAATAACGTTAACAAAACCTGCATATATCGTTCGTAAAAAATTCGCTTTCCTGCGTTCATCGTTGTGAAATGTTTCTTCTGACCGAAATGAAAATGAAGGTCAAGTGGATCAATATGGCTTGCAAATCTAATTACTTCCTGGTATGATATCTTGGATTGATGATGGTCAACAGGGATGTGTATGGTGTGAAATGTACTGATTCTTCCATTGATTTAGTTGTAACAACGTACGATATCCGAAGAATGGAAGAAATGTGATGCAAAAAATAAAATAATGGCGAAGAAGCTGAGAATAATATTCATGCCGCTGAGACTGATCCAACTACTTTATCCTACGCAATAACGGTCTATGAAATTGTATGACTTTTATATACAAGCATGAATACAGATAAAAAGACAAAAAAAGTATTGCGAATCTTGAAAATTTTGTTTAATTGAAAGATTAATGAAAAACCCAGTATAAAATTACTGTTTTTTAAATATAAGTATCGCTTAATTTCTGCACAACTTCAATTTGTTTCTTTTACAGTTTGATAACAAATTTAGTGTTTATGCTATACTGTATAGATTGTGTGTATTCATAAATACTGTTTTCTTCGTATTTTGAATTTAACCTGCATTCGGCGTTTTCCCGCATGCATTGTTTTTTACTACACACCCCTTGAAAAACGATAGATCGAGGTTCTACTGCACCTTCATAATATATTTTAAAAGATTATAACAGAGTTTGGGACTTCGCCCAGGAGGGGGCGATCGCCCCCACCACCCTCCCCTTGGATCCACGCCTGCAATTGATGGTTTATCCGGTTTTAACTATCATGTCAAAAACCTCTTTTTGACATAGTTTTTGACAATAAGTGTCAAAAACCAAAAATTCTGTCCTAAAATAGTGTAAATCTATTTTTTGCAATAAAATTGCATATAACAAATTTCCTCATTTTTTTACTTTAGCACTTGAGTTAACTTTTGGACAATTTTAGTCAGAACAAACTACATATTTTGTTCAAAAAATCCAAGAGTAATTTTGGTTCAATAAGCTGCTTAAAATACAAAATAATAATAATAAGCTACAACTGTAACTATGCAAATATATTGAAGATATATCAAAAAACAGCGTCATAAATTTACTGTGCTTGTTCTGAATAAATGCACACCCTGATTATTGCACAGGCATTTGGGCCCATGCCCTGGGTACACGTGCAGAAGCAGGCCAAAAAATTGAGTTTAGAGCTATGTATAGGGGCACAAAAATTGAACTAGCTATATGTAGGGGCACAAAGTTTTAAAAGTGCCCTGGGCACAAAAATGTTATTGTCTGGCCCTGAATAAACAAATGTAACATAATAAAATGAAAAGTATTAGAAAATGTTGAGTGTATTGATAATAACCAATCATTATTTTGATTGCAAATTAAAATTAATTTACTTACTAGAGAATATTCATATTGTAATATGATACAGAATAGTATTAGTAACGGATTATATCTACACAGAAAAACAAATATTTAGACTCATCAAAAATGTTTAGGCAACTTAATGATTAAGTAATTGAGTACGGACTTAGCTTTAGCAAAGCTCCCCTTAAAAAAAAAAAAAAAAAATCATGGCATATAGGTATTCAACTAATTACTAATTTTCAAAAATTTCAAACAAGCTGATCTAAGGAATAAAAAATATATAAAAAGTACTTTCTAAAGCATATTTATATACTATTTTCAATATTTAATCTTAGCATGACAGATAATTTGAATGGTGGCATGTAATTTTAATTTAATTACATTAATTATGAAATAAGATATATTAAGTTTAATTTAATTAATTTTGTAATTTGATATTGGAAATAAAATGTGACTAATAACTGATAAAAATAACATGTAAAGGTTTTTGACAGTTTTCAACATGTCATGTCAATAACCAGTTTTTGACGTCAAAAATCCAACCCTAGAGGATCTTCTTCGCTCCAGCACACCACTCCAAGCTTCATCTATCTACGCATGCTTCATGTTGTTGATGCTGCTCTCTTGCATTAATATTTTTATTGCTTCACGTTTTAAACTCTAGTTATGATTTATGATTATTGTAATTCGCTATTTTTTTTAACTTTATTGAAATCAATTTCTAATTTTCCTTTAAGACTAAGCGAGATGGGGCAGTACTATGTCTATTGAATTTAATATCGTTATGTGTTTTTTGATTCTGTCTTTTTTTTCTTCTTTTTGTTAAACCTCTGTAGTAGCCGGAAAGGTTAGAATCTTTATAAATAAAATTAATTTTATATACACCTGCGGTTTCGAAGGGTTTCCCCCCCCCCTTTATGCAAGCAGATTCTTTTTTAAATGTTACTATTTGGTTTGATAGGGATTCTAATATTCTTTTTGCAGGCAAGGTTAGCGATTTTTTCGGCAATTCCGCAACAGTGAGGAATGGGATAGGTGAAAGTTAGTTTTGTTTTTTGGGCGTTGTTGATGAAGTTTTTCTGTCGTTCTTTAACTAATTTGTCTACGATATTATTAGGGTAATAAGCGTTTTCACATTGTTTTTTTATGAATTGCAATTCTTCTTTTGTTGGAACAAGTATCGAGAGCTCTATTAATATAAGAACGGATTATAGAAATTTTATAATTATAGGAGGTTTTTGATGAGAATTTGACTATTTCATTATTATTGGTTGGTTTCTATATTGTAAGGAGTGGTTCTTATTATTTTAATGTCTAGAAAATTTAAGATGTTGTGCTGCTCTATTTCTATGGTAAATTGTATATTTTTATCAATATTGTTTATTTCCTGAAGGATATTATCAAGGCTATTGTTTTCCACTATTGCAAAAATATCATCGTATCTAAACCAGTATTTTATATGGGGGTGGAATTTCTTTTTAATTATTATTTCAAGACATCTCATTTTCCAGTCTGCTACTACTCCAGATATCGGGGAGCCCATGGGGGTACTCCCTTTTTCTGGCTATAAAATTTACTATTGAATTGAAAGTAGGAGTTATTGAGAATTAAAGCAAGAGCATTTTTAAGTGTTAAAGCTATATTGAAGTGGTTATCTATTTCTTTACTGATGGTATCAAACATTTCAGAAGTTCTATTGAGGGATATAAATTAATTACTTCAAACCTAACCATTTAATCAGCATCTGAAAAAGATCGATGTTCTTTCTATTAAATAATGTAAAATATAATGTGAATGTTTGTTCAGAATAAAATGTAAGTGGTCTGCGGTTTACATTTATTTCTCGGGCTGTGATGATCAGTTGTATCCGGCCTCGTTCGATATCATGTTGTTGTTCGTAGAACCAACCGAGAGTAGGCTTCGGATTTCATTCAATGTTTGGGGAAAAACATGCTTATTTCCTTAAAGTATTTAATACATTTACAACATTGAAATAATGAAACAAGTCGCTTACCTCATTACAATCCGATTATACCTTTTTGGCTCGTCTTGCATGTTGTCTCGCGTCATATTGTTTTTCACTTCACGTCTCAATCGCGCGCGCTTTGATGACTGGCACTCGACTCGATTAACAAGTCATAGTCGCTTCGCTTCGATTCGATTGTGGGCATGTTCGGTCGGAGTAGGATGGGAAATTTCCGGTCCTACGTCACATTTTGGTACGACGTCATAGATTAGCGAGACTCTACCGTAATTTAAAGGTGCAGTCGCGATTTCAGTAAGAAAAGGGCTTCTTCATATTCAAAATGTAGATTTACGAGGGTTTCTCCTTCATATACGAAAACGAGATTTCCCCTTAAAAATGAGCGGTAAATTCTCGTAAATTTATTTTTATTTTTTACAGTGAAGCAAATACTCCAATGAGGGGGTTTCCACAGTTTCCCAAATTAGAAGACCCCCGAGTTTCCCCGGGCTCCACCATTAAATTCCATGGGCTTCAGAGCCGTGAAAGAATTCTGGGAAAGTGATAAAGAAAAAAATAAAGGGTGTTTATTTTTTTTTCGGACCTCCAATCACACACTCTCCGGAGAAAAGAATTATTCACTCTTGGTTCTTCACTTTGATGTACGTGATGCTAGTCGAAAAAACGGTGTAGGTGTTATCTCGCCGCAACATCAGAATGGGGGAAAGCAGTGGCCACTTGCTGGCTAGCTATTTCCTGCGTTCCAAATAAACCAGGCGAAAAGGGAGACCGCCATTTTCACCCACACACGAAACGGACTTAGGGAAAATATTCTTCCTCCCGTTCCTCGCTTGTTGCCGTGCTTTCAATTGAAATAGAAAATTTGTCATGATGGGGCTTTCATAAACTATTTATTTATTTTATTATTAGATAGGCCACTTTTCAGTGTTTTGTAACTTCAATTTTTGAAACTTGAGAAAAATGTATTTGGCGTGAAATAGAAAATTTGTCATGCAGGGGCTTTCATAAGCTATTTATTTATTTTATTATTAGATAGGCCACTTTTCAGTGTTTTGTAACTTCAATTTTTGAAACTTAAGAAAAATTTATTTGGCATGAACCATAATTAATATGCACAGTATGTATCGAAACATTATTTGTGTTTCAGAGCCGTACACCGGACATGGACGGGAGAGCTGTACGTGTTTTTAAAGTGTCAAATTAAAAAAAAAAATAAATAAAAATAAAAAAGTAATATGTTTAAAAACAATTTGGATGTGTATATGCATGCATATATATATCTGGAGGATAAAAAAAAAAAAAAAACGGGGTTCCTATATTGTGATTATTCTGTCATAAACATTATTTTTTATTTTTTTCTTATTTACTAGATTAATCTTCTGTCATACAATAACTTATTATACATACTTTGTCAATAATAATATTCATTATATTTTTTAAACAATATGTTATATTTAATTTTGCTATACTATTTATTTTATTCAATCATTTTAATTTATCATTATTCAATATATATTTATTATATTAATATACCTGGATATTCTTAAAATTTAATAATATTACCTTTTAGTATTTGGCAACTCCTATACTTTCTTCTTTCCACTTTTACACTTTTATTTAGTGGCAACACCATCTTTCACTTTTTACAATTCTTAACATTGGCAACACATATCAATTGTTCAAATGAAATTTACATGTGCTCAAGGTCTGGTATGTAAAATTATATTCCTATTTCTAATTTTTGTTATCTTTTTGATTTCTTCTTTCCTTTATATAGTAGGGTAGGGCCCAGATGTGTGGAGTTAATATCTCTTCTGATATGCCACACAACCGAAACCCTACTATTTGGTTTGCTGTAAATTATAATCCACTGTTTGTGGCCCCTGAAGATGGTGACAGTGGTTATAATTTCCGTTCCATTATATTATCACAATAATTCTTGCACTTTATTTGGCTTCAAATTCTGGTTTCTAATTCTTGCTAATAGCTGTTATATATATATATATATATATATATATATATATATTATATTATATATTATATATATATATATTATATATTGCGAGATATGTCTTATTTGTAGTATGTTTTGTGTTTTACTTGTTAGTTATATATATATATATATATATATATAGTACAATTTAAAAAAAAGAATAAAAATGGAATATATATATATGTATATAACTATACCTAATGTAAATTAATTCCTAAATTATTTTACTTATAAACGAAGAAAATAAAGGCAGCTTTTTCGTAAATGAAAAATTCTACATGGTATTTGACACTTTAAAAACACGCACAGCTCTCCCGTCCATGTCCGGTGTAAGGCTCTGAAACACAATTTATGTTTCTATACATAATGTGCATATTAATTATGGTTCACGCCAAATAAATTTTTCTTAAGTTTCAAAAATTGAAGTTACAAAACACTGAAAAGTGGCCTATCTAATAATAAAATAAATAAATAGCTTATGAAAGCCCCTGCATGACAAATTTTCTATTTCACGCCAAATAAATTTTTCTTAAGTTTCAAAAATTGAAGTTACAAAACACTGAAAAGTGGCCTATCTAATAATAAAATAAATAAATAGCTTATGAAAGCCCCTGCATGACAAATTTTCTATTTCACGCGAAATAAATTTTTCTTAAGTTTCAAAAATTGAAGTTACAAAACACTGAAAAGTGGCCTATCTAATAATAAAATAAATAAATAGCTCATGAAAGCCCCTGCATGACAAATTTTCTATTTCACGGCAAATAAATTTTTCTTAAGTTTCAAAAATTGAAGTTACAAAACACTGAAAAGTGGACTATCTAATAATAAAATAAATAAATAGCTTATGAAAGCCCCTGCATGACAAATTTTCTATTTCAATGGAAAGCACGGCAACAAGCGAGGAACGGGAGGAAGAATATTTTCCCTAAGTCCGTTTCGTGTGTGGGTGAAAATGGCGGTCTCTCTTTCCGCCTGGTTTATTTGGAACCTAGAACAGGAATCACAGGAAATAGCTAGCCAGCAAGTGGCCACTGCTTTCCCCTATTCTTGCGGCGAGATAACACCTAAACCGGAAAATCCCATCTTCGGAAGTTTCAAATTATTTTCGTGCGGGTTTTAATAACACGAAGCGTACTAATCAATTTTTTAACTCATCAAAAAATTATCCTAGATGCATGATTTTTTTAAAACGAAAGCTGAGCAGTAGGGTGGTCAGAAGAAATGAAATTTCGAATTTTTGGTGCGGCACCCTCCAAAAAGTTTCCAATAGGCTCAAAAATGAGATTGGTAAAGTTTCAGCTCATTGCATAATATTAACCCGTGTCGCATCGGTTTTTCGCAAAAAAGCAGTCTTTCCATAATAAAATGGATAAAATTGAGTCTAGAAACATGATGTTGTTCTCGTTTCAGACGAAAACTTCTCGCCTTAATGAGTCACACATCACTTTTATGTAAAAATTTACAGATTTAACCCTCCAAGCGGTTGTGATGTCAAATCGCGTCCACTTTATTCCAATTTTCACTGCAATACATCTATAATAATAATCATTTGTAACACTGAGATATCATAAAATATGTTTGATATTAAAGCTTGTATGTAATTTAGAAGCCGTTTTTTTTAAATAATTGCAAATCTTCCTGTTAATTTTTTTAAAAATAATTTAAAAATTGCATGAAAATTTTACCGTGAAAACAACTTTAGATTATTTGCCCATTTCCAAAACGCTCAGAGGGTAACATTCGGATCATATATAGTCCTAAAAAAAGCATATATCTATGCTTTTTTCAGAACTAGATACGATCCGAATCCTAAAAGTACGCTTTTTTATGAAAGTTCAAAAAATTATATTTCGTCTTTCCTCTTTTTGTTTTTCTTCGTTTATCTTTATTTTTTGTGTACAAAATAAAGTTTGTAATTAAAAAAAATCTAAAATTAAAAAAAAATGAAATTTAAATAAGGTCAAAGAAGGCATAAAATTGAGAACGACTAACGTTTAGATATATTTAATTATTAAAGTTATGTATCTAAGTGGAAGCACATTATAAAGAAAATAAATTATTATTGTTTACAATTTGTTGTTAAAGTGGCACGGCTTAGATAATGTGGAAAAAATTTTCTACATTCGGAAACTACCTATAGTAAAAACTGCTTTTGTTTTCATCTTCAGTTAAACAGGAATTGAATTCTAGGATTAATTTTACTCCCCTTTCATCTGAGCCATTAAAAACCTTAAAAGCTTTCAGTTTTTTCTTTTTTCTTTCAAATAATACTGATTTTCACACCACACATCGGGATCAGTATTCAAAAATTGTATATTAAAATGAAATCTCTTTAAAAAATTACTGTTCGAGATGAAATAAAAAATTTAACTTCTTTGTTCAATAAATGATCCACTTCGTTGAAACATTGTTGCTCTTACATCTTCATCATCATCATTTCTTTTTTCAAATGCAATTAATTTTACAGCCATGCTTATTTTAACTTTTTTTGCCCAAGTGTCATCAGAAAATGAAATGCAAATTGCTCCAAGTTAAGATACCAAAGATGGCTTATCATTTTATAAATCTTTGTTTGCAGCCTCTTTATGAAATTTTCAGTATTGCAGTAATTTAAAGTCTTGATTGGGGCTAAAGTCTGAGTGGGAGTGTTGAACTATGTGCCTTTACATAAATATTTATTATAAATAAACAAATGTCTGTAATACCTCCTTTTTCTAAATCTTTTAATGCTACCTTATGTATGAAAAGAAGTATTGAGACAATAAATTGCCTTAGAAATCCACCTGGCATAATGAACAGCACCAGGTACTCTGAAAGAAATGTCCATTTGGGGAGACTCCTATAAAAATTAAACAATGTTGAGTTAATTCTTTATAGTTATCCCTAAGCTGTTGATTTCTTAAATGTTCTGCAAGAAAATTTGAAATTTCTTCCAAATTTTGCGTTCTTTATGTAATAGTTTCATCTTCAATAGCAGTTTTGTACTTTGCCTTGTCCAACTTAGACCACCCAATCTGAAATTTAAAAAAAAATATCTGTATGAAGAGCAGTAGCTTTGCCCACTTTGCAATCAAAACAGATTTTAGGATGATTTCTAAAATATGATGGCGACAAGGTAAATATAGACGATTTCGATCCAGTAATTGCTGCAGCAAAAAATGCACGTTTCCCTAAGGCAACAAGTGGTATCAAAACACATTGCCTGAATTTTACCAACTGCCTCCCATTCTTCAACTGCTGTAAATACAGCGTTTGCCTAAGAGTTTTTCTCATATTATTTTCAAGGTGAGGAACTCTTAATAACTCTTCTTCATCGCCACAGCTAATTAAAATCGCCATTCTCTCTACATTTTCTTTATTCAAATTATGAAGAAGCATTTTTCCATCCCAGTGAACAAAAGTACCCTCTAAATCAGAATTTTAAAATCTGCTTTTGATGAGATCAATTCTTTGTTTTAGGAGTCTTACTGCACGTCAAGGGTCCTGCACCGGAAAGATATTACGTGTTAGTGTTGAACCACTTTTACATTATACCAGTATGTAAATCATTACGATAATAAGGGGGCTAGGAGAGGCATAGCCCTTCCTTGCCTATACGTATAGGCACCCATGTCCATTCTAAAAGTAAATAATAACAGACAACAAAAATAACATTGTAGTAAAGAAAATTAGAGAGGTTTGTCTCAGATGTGCTTCAACTGAAATACAAATCAAGATCTTTCTTCTGAAGCATAGAAATGCATATCAAATAAATAAAATATTTCACGAATTGCAGTTTAAGTTTTGAAAATTCTTGATTTTTTTTATGCAAATAATACAAAAGACGGTCAAAATTACTTAAAATTCTTAATTTGTCTTTGTTTCACTAATTTTACAAAAATGCAGATTTTGGTGGTACGATTCACAAACTGACCTTAAAAAACACTGAATGTCATTAAATATTGGTTTTGTTGAGAGTAAAAGTTCAAAGCAATAACATTTTTTATAAAATAAAACAAGAACCAGGTCTGTAGAGCAAATAGTTTATACTAAATGAAGGAAACACCAGATATTTTTGGAAAAAATCGTAATTTTTCAAGAATTCAACCTCGATGCGGCAATTGAGCTAAAACTTTGCCAATCTCATTTTCTAGTCAATTGGAAACTTTTAAGGGAGTGCCCCAAAAAATAACATTAAAAAATTTTTTCCCCATATAACTTGTGACCACCCTACTGAGCAGTTTGTCCGTAACAGTATGTTTCTTTTTAGTCCAAATATTCCATAGCTTTTTAGATGCGAGATGAGATAGGCTCCTCGTTCTGAAATTCACCCGAATTTGCCGGAGAAAAGGGTTGCCAATTTTTATTTATCAAAAATCGGGAAATGCAGCTAATTCAAAAATGAAGGCCTCTTTAGAAAGAAAACTGTTTCTTTTTCTTTAGAAAGAAAACTGTTTCTTTTGTAATTATTTTTTCTTTCGGACGATCGGAACCCTTCTTTTTCGGAGGGCAAAGACAGAAAAGATAGAAAAAAACGTAAAATATAAAATAATTCAAAACCTATTTCAAAAATTAAAAAACGACGCCCGAGGTGCAAACTCCGGGATGCTTGGGAACCCCTCTGCAGAGTTTGCTGCAATTCGGTCGGATAGTTTGTCCGCTACGCGAACGACAGAAAAACACACACAGACAGACACTCTCTTTTATTATATGCATAGATAGATGTCTACTTCTCTAATTCATGATATTCTATTGAAATGATTGAGAAATTTGGGAACCGTTCTTGGCTCATTGATGATCCTAAATAATTTTATATATTTTTTAATTTAGAAAAACTTCTTTCTGCGGAAGCGACTGAAACTGGAAGTGATAAATATATTCATAACGAGATTGCGGTATTTGGAAATGTGTAAATTAAATAATTATTGTAAGTAAAATTTAGTACGAGTACGAATTTGGCGTCATATTTTTATCCAAAAAACATTTTCACGATATTTGTTCCTCGGAAAGAGATTTACCATCTATATCATCAATTAGTTTTAAGAGCCGTTGCAAGAGCAAATCGGGCAAGTCAATAAAAAAACGTTCCCATCACCATCTCAGAATTCCATGAATGTTTTTTCTTGTGTTGCCTCACCCAAGGAAAGAACAAATTTGATATATTTTTGGTTTACCTCTGTTAGTTTTGGAGTTATGGGGGGTCAAAGTACCCCAGACGAGTGACGTAGAATTAATTTAGGGCCATTTTTGGCCACTTTATTGTCTCGACTGCGACTGGCTCAGAGGTGCTTCAGAGAATTTTTTCATTTTATCCTATAATATACCTTGTGTATTAACATCTCAAATTGAAAATTCATTCGAAAATTGTCAGAGCCCCAAATAAGGGCCCCCCAAAATACCCCCATTTCATAAAAAATACAGTTTTAAGAATGCTTTAAATCTTGGCTCTGACGTGATACAGAAAAAATTAGGGATGAACGCGAGACGAAAGTTTGCCGTCTCGCGTCTCGCAAAACAGCCGAAAAGCTTTGTCTCGTCTCGCAAAAATCCCTATATCCTAATGTTAAAAATGCTTGTCTCGTCTCGCAAAAAAGCTGTAAATCTCTGTCTCGTCTCGCAAAAAGTCGTCTCGCGTCCATCCCTAGAAAAAATGTTCGCACAGTGCAGTTATATATCTTCATATAAAGTGAATCCAATGCTAAAAATTTTGCAGTCCCCAGGACCCCCCAGGACGAGCTGGTACGGGGCCCCAAACATAGTCCTTAACGCTAATTTATGCTGTTTCGAGGCATTGGTACAGCTGAAGCCGACTTCCCACAGGAGAACTATTGACATGTAGTATCAACATAGTTCATATTATGATCGTAGTTTCATATTATGAAAAACATTTTTTTGAAATTTGTTTCCAAGAAGAATCCCAAAAAGTACCTCCCTATTTGGGACATTTCACTTGCACGCATGGGGGACATTTCGGCGTTACTTTTAGAAGTTTGATCGACAGTGGCAATATTGAAAATTAACTCATTCTTCATATATCTCAAATATATCCTCCATATATCACAAATATTTCTTTTACAGGGGCACTCATAAGAATTAGATTACGCTGTACTATACGCAACAATGGAATCTCTGTAACTACTGAATGGATTCGAAAATTTTTTTTCACTGATAGAAAGCTACACTATTCCTGAGTATTATAGGCTACCTTTCAGCATGTAGCATAACTAGTTCTTTTACAGGGACACTCAAAAGAATTCTAGCACATAACGCTATATGGACGTTTCTGTAACTACTGAACCGATTCTAAAGATCTTTTCACTGAAAGCTGCACTTTTCCTCAGTAACATAGGCTAAAATTCTTGCATGCAGTATAATTTACAGGAACACTCAAAATAATTCGTAAACAATGTAGTAACTGTCTTCATTCGCCACTCAAATTTATTCAAATTTTATTAAACTCCATTCAAATTTTTGAAGTGCAGTTATATATCTTTATATAAATATGAATCCAATGTTAAAAATTTTGAAGGCTCCCAGGGCCCCCCCGGTACGGGGCCCCAAACATGGTCCTTAACGCTAATTTAGATATATTTTTTAAAAGCATCACCGTTTTCAAGAAAAATTTAACACAGTAAGATAAAATTTATATCTTTTCATAATATGAAACTACAATGTTGGAACTACATCTCCATGCCAATAGTTCTCATTTTCGAAGTCAGAGCCAGCTATACCAATGCTTCGAAATTGTGTAAATTAGCGTTAAGGACCATGTTTGGGGCCCCTTAACGGGGGGCCCTGGGGGTCTTCAAAATTTTTAACATTGGATTCACTTTATTTGAAGATATATAACTGCACTGTTCATATACAACTGCACTGTTCACCGAAAAGAATTCTAATACATTATGCTATATGGACATCTCTGTAACTACTGAACCGATTCTAAAGATTTTTTCACTGAAAGCTACACTATTCCTAAGAAACATAGGCTAAAATTCAAGCATGTAGCAATGCCCAAATAGGGAGGTACTTTTTTGATTTTCCATGGAAACAGTAGTACCTTCAAAAAATGTTTTTAAATAATACGAAACTACTATGTTGATACTACATCTCCATGTCAATAGTTCTCCTGTGGGAAGTCGGCTTCAGCTGTACCAATGTTTCGAAATTGCATAAATTACCGTTAAGGACCATGTTTGAGGCCGCGTACCGGGGGGGGGGGGCCTGGGGGCTTCAAATTTTTTTAACATTGGATTCACTTTATATGAAGATATATAACTGCGCTGTGCAAAAATATTTTCTGTATCACGTCAGAGCCAAGATTTAAAGCATTCTTAGAACTGTTTTTTTTTTTAATGAAATTGGGGGTATTTTGGGGGGCCCTTATTTGGGGCTCTGACAATTTTCGAATGAATTTTCATTTTGAATTGTTAATATACAAGGTTTACTATAGGATAAAATGAATAAATTCTCTGAAGCACCTCCGAGCCAGTCACAGTCGAGACAATAAAGTGGCAAAAATGACCCTAAATTAATTCTACGCCACTCGTCTGGGGTACTTTGACCCCCATAACTCCAAAACTAAAAGAGGTAAATCAAACATTGTTCAGATTTGTTCTTTCTTTGGGTAAGGCAACACAAGAAAAAAAATTCATGGAATTCTGAGATGGTGATGGGAACGCCCTGCCTGATTTGACCCTGCAATGCCTCTTAAATGTAAGTCTTTGCAATGTTTTAAGATTTTTTTTTCACCCCAATCAGACAACATGTTTATTTGTGATATAAGTTTAAACATATAACTACATTCCTATAATATTTTGAATAAAATTGCTGATTTACCAAGATTGTATATGATGAATGTATAATAATAATAATAATAATAATAATAATAATAATTCGAATTATCTTGCACAATCACTCATTGCAATAATTCCTTTGTTTAACGCGACAGAAACTCTCAGTGTAGCCTGTTCTTTGCCATAGTTCACGCAAAAGAAGGCGTATTTAGTGTTGAATACACAGGTTTGGTTTCAAAAATATAAAAAGTGTTATTAGAATGAATTATTCAATTGTGAATAAAATTAATTATTATTTTATTTTACAATTGTATCCACCTATGCTACTCCTTACTACTTTATAAATAGTGTAGTTGTAAAAAGGACGAAAATAATTTACTATACTCTATATACGATTGGAGAAAAGTAAATTAACGTTAGTGGTAATTACATTAATTTTGAGTACAGTCGCGAATATAAAGCATTTATGTGTGGAAGGGGCTAATTGTAATGAAAAAGCTTACTTGACCTAAACGAGTTGTACCTTAAAGCAAAATTTTACCCTAAAGCAATATAATTAGTTTTAGTTTGGTGAAATTTTAAAAAAAGCTTATTTTACCTATGCAAAATGCATAATAAAAGAAAATTTTACCCTTTAGGATTTTTTATATTTTTATATTTTTTTGGTGGTGGGGGGGGGATGCAGCACTGTTTGATTATGTGATGTAAAATACTACCTGAATCAAAAGTTATTTAAATATGGCTCGACTTGTTAAATTGCTGATCAGTAGTGGATTCACACACAGAAATGCTTGAAGGAGGGAGAGATAAGTATCATAAAGAATTTATCCACTGTTGGTTCATCCCGCCCAATTCATTTTCAATCTTGATCCAGGTCTATTCTGTCTGTTCTCATCATTGAAAAGATGCAAGGGAAAAGGCTCTCCTTCTGTGACCAGTGTTGCTTCCGAGCTTGAGTCTTTGAATGCTGTCAACGATTTCGCAATTGCTGGGTCTGGGTTCCGGCGGAGCATTCAATGACCCATGCAGGGAAGCAACACTGGTCACAGAAGGATAGTTATCGCCGTTGCATCTTTTCAATGATGAGAACAGACAAAATATAACTGGGCTGAAAAGTGGGTTAAACTCCGCAGCAACTCCACAAATTTTTAAATGTGCTCAAGGGCAGAGAGACCACCCACCCTTGGCTCCGATACTTCGGATTTCAATTAATGTATAACACAAATGAAGTAGATTGTTTTTATGTATTTTTGAAAATAATTAACATTTGAACGCCAATTTATGTTACTTTTCTGTTAGGTATAAAGCATTTCAAATTTTGAGACCCCCCATGCAAGACTGCCTATACTAGTGTTTCTATGAGGGGAATGCTCTTATCAGGCTGTAAAATACTACAGACTGTCCTAGCACTAAAACAATATAAAAATCAGTATAGAACAAAAAAAAATTAACTTTTGAAACACCTAAGGAAGGGGCACGATCTTCCTTTCTACATGAGCACTCATTTACGTGCCAGGCAACTTCGATTAGAAACAAATATAAAATGTATCTCTCTTTGCACCCCTTTTGGGTCCATCTCCATTGTCAGATTTGTATTAGTTATCATAGACTCCCGGTTCGCTCCCCCCCCCAAGTCTTCGGTATAGTGAATATTGTACTGAACTTTTTTGTATTATTTTAAAACTAAATTGCAAGAAAGCCCAAGATGAACACCTTCCACCAACAAATGCAACAGTACTCCTCTCTGCAACATCTCAGTACCTCAGGCAGACGCCCATGAATGGGAAGGAAACTGAAAACGAAAAATGGTCATCCATATCATCACCATAGTATGGTTTCACATATCAGTAAATTTAACCTTGTGAATACCACTGAGCGATTTAGAAACCGAAGATAAAGCCCGAACGATAAAGATGAAACCAAACGATAAAGCCCTAAATTTTCCAAAACATTGTAGCAGGGGCCTTTTAACCGGGAAAGCCCTTTCCTAGGTGTCTGTAATATAAACTTAAACAAAAAAATATTTAGTTTTTCGATTTTTTTTTCGAAAAATGTAAAATTTTCGCTGAACTCTTCTTCAGTCGTCTCGACACCCCCTTTACCTTGGCGTCTTTGTGCGGTGCACAACCTGCACACCCAGTAGCGACGGGCCTGCATTCTTGTATAGGGGGGGGGTCAAAATTTGAAAAGCTTTACTAACCTAACAGGAAAGTAATATGAATTGTCGTTCAAATGTTAAGTATTTTCTAAAATACATAAATACAATCTACTTTATTTGCATTATACATTAGTTGAAATCCGAAGTATAGGATCCAAGGAAGGGCGCTCTCTCTTCCCTTGAGCACATTTAAAAATTTATGGAGTTGCTAGGGAGTTTAACACACTTTTGAACCCAGGTTTATTCCGTCTGATATCGTTAAAAAGATGCAATGGAGAAGGCTCTCCTTCTGTGGCCAGTGTTGTTTGCCGGCATGGGTCATTGAATGCACCGCCGGAACACAGACACATCGATTGCGAAATCGTTGACAGCATTCAAAGACTCAAGCTGGGAAGCAACACTGGTCACAGAAGGAGAGCCCTCTCCATCGCATCTTTTCAATGATGAGCACAGACTGAATAAATCTGTATTCAAGATCGAAAATGAATTATTAGGAGGAGTGACCCAACAGTGGAAAAAGTCTTTGTAAGACTTTCCTCTCCCCTCCTTCAAGCATCTCTGAATCCACTACTGATCAGCAATTTAACAAGTCGAGCCATATTTAAATAACTTTTGATTCAGGTAGTATTTTACATTACATACTCAAACCGTGCTGTTCCCCGATCCCCCCCAAAATATATATATATATATATATATATATATATATACAGCGCCGGCGCAAGGTTATCCGGCGCCAGCCTGCAAAAAAAGCTAAAATCGCCCCCCCCCCCTCCGTTTTTTTTTTTTTTGTTTTTTTTTTTTTGTTACAGGAGATATAAGCTTTAAAGAAAGCATTGTTTAAAAAATAATAATAAACTGATTTATCGGGAAAAATTAATTTTTCTGCATTTCATATTTACAAACTTTTCTATGATTTCTCTCTTGTCTATCTCTTGACAGATTTCATTTTCAATAGCAATCAAAGCTAGATTTATTAGTCTTTTCTGAGATGTACTTGACCGTAAATTCGTCTTGATCAATTTTAATTTTGAGAATGATCTTTCGTTACTAGCAACACTAACAGGAATGCTGAGTACTATTCTCAATATGATATTTAAGTTCGGGAAGCACAATTTATTTGACACAATTAAGTTCACAATATCGAATGGGTCATTCGTACCGGATGTAAAAATGTCTCTGTAAGCTAATACTAGCTGGAACCCGTCGAATTCGACGGTCACTTTATTGACTGTAATATTCAAAAATAAATGGAAACGATCAAGAATGTCACCAAGGTCTTGAACAAAACTAACAGAAAAAAATCAAAGAGCGACGCGGACGGAACATGACTTGTGACAGAAAGTAAACAACAGGTTTCACGCCAGTTCTTAGCAGCTGTACAATAACGATGAAATGATTGAAATCTTTAAAATTTGTTTTTAATTATCTTTATTAAGTAAAAAAAAGAAGAGTAGATATTAAATGACGAATGAGCAAATACAGTTACAAATTCTAATTGAGCATTTCGTTGAAGACGATATTTTGGGTAAAGTCATCGACCACGAAACGTCCAGGTGAATTCTCTTAAATGATCTTGACTGCCACAGCATTCTTTGATCTAACCATTGAAAGAGTGACATACAACATTCCATGAGAAAATACGGGAGCAGAAAGGTAAACGCCAAAAGTATGAAGCGAAAATAGTGAAAAATTTCGGAATTCTGCAAGAGACAAAAAAGTCTAATCCGCCAAATGGTGATCGCGCGCTCCCTGCTTTATTTGCCTTTTCTCAAGCTACCCTGGATGGTAAAGATCCAGTATCAGACAGAAAACTGAAAAATTAAAGAAATAAAAGATAAATCGCTAACTAAAGATGGAGTTTATAACTGCCGTCAATGTCGTTAACAAACCACAATGTATTTGTATGGAGAAAAGTTTGAAAAAAATCTGAAACACACAATCTTACAATCTTCGCCAAGCATATTCCAACTATACTTCACAATTTTAAATACTGTTCGGAATGAGCATCATAATCCATGAGTGTGCTATATTTGTCTTTCTCGTTGCATAAAACAGATCTTTGGAATTAATATCTATATTAAATTTGCCTACTAAAGCTATTTTACAACCATCGCCAGGCATGGTTCGGTTTTTAAGTTTTTTTGCCGCAAACGTGGCGATCAATTATCAAAAATCGCAAACCTTGTCAGACTTATTCTCCCCTCCCCCCTTTCCGCGTTATGTGGTAAACACATTTAAAAAGATTTCCACCGTGACAGTTAGTTCATCTCTACAAAACCTGTCTACAAATCCTATCGACAGAATCGAGTAGACAAAGACTGGGCGTGAACGAAATAGCACCCTAGTAATAAAAAGTGATAAAGCGCTAAAATAAAGAAATCTTTTTATGACAGCAAAATGTATTTAATAAACCACAATGTTATTTCTATGGCGAAAAATTGCACATTTGAAGTTCCGCTACGGAGCTTACGCATATCAATCGTTTACGTAAGATCGTTTTTTAGAACAACACATTTATTATCACTACACACTGTTGCCACACAACATTTACAAACGGATGCAATTTTTAACAAATATTTTTCCAAATAAATCAAACCTTGCGGGGGCTTACGCATAAAAATATCGTCTGCCAACAATGGGGTTAATAAACCACAATGTTATTTCTATGACGAAAATAAAAATATCGTCTGCGTTAATAAACCACAATGTTATTTCTATGGCGAAAATTTGCATCTTTGTCGTTCCGCCACGCCTAAACCGTTCGGCTTTTTCTGATTTTCTCTTTTGATGGGACATCTAGGGGCCGAGACCTTTCTTCAGACACCTCAACCGAGATTTTACACCCAGCCGTTCTCTCGATTCGGTTGTCGAAAGAAAAACATGTTTCAAAATAATATATAGATTTCGTCAAAAAGTTCGTCTGCGTTAATATCTTTACTATCACCATATTGTAACAATTTTCCTAAATTACTGCATTTTATTTTCAAATCTGCATCATCGATTTCCGATAAATTACACAAGAAACTAAAACTATCGCAGTGATTTTTCATTGCGTCAAATCCTTCATCTAATGATGCCCAAGCTGTATCCAATATTCTAAAAAAAGACATTTGTCCTAAAAGTTTCGTCCCTAAAGACATGTTTCGTTTAAAATTGTTCTATTGCTTTTTAATTAGCATATGTTAAATTCGCGAGCACGGTGAATTATTATAGAGTTTCTACTAACCCAGACTTCTGATATCCGACGTGCTAGCGGCTTTTATGTTCTCGGGTAATTGAGGTTTTATTGTACACACACACACACACACATATATATATAACTAGAATATTGTATCTTTGAGTGGATGCTACATTGATTTGTAAGTTTACTATATACAGGGTGAATCTAAACTCTTGGGCAAAACTTTAAGGGGTGATAGGGCACATAATAAGGAATCAGAATCACATAGCAATGTGGGGTCGGCAACATTGCCTTCGTATACCCAGACAGCACATAAGCTTAAATCAAGCTTGATATTTCTTTGAATTTGACGCATTAATGCAAGCTTGACAGTTCAACTCATTCTAAGCTGGCAGTAAGCTTGCAGGAGTCAAGTTGAATTGTCAAGCTTAAATACAGCTTGATTTAAGCTTGACAATTGCTACTCGCTTGATTTTTCCTTTTTAAAGGAGCGTTGATGGCGCCATCTGTGAAAGAGAACGGACATTAATTGTCTAGCGTACTCAAATTTGCTGAAAGTTCGTAAAAGATGTGTATTTTATTACCAGTGCCATATTACCGGCAAGGCAAACGGGGCAACTGCCCAGGGCCTACAGATTTTAGGGCCCAAAGACCTTACATCTTACACTTTTGTAGTTTTAAAATAAAATTACAAAGGATAAAAAAAAAATTCAGAAGTTAAATAATTTTTTTAATTATAAAGTATGAACAATGAAAATAATTCAAATTTACATTTGTATAAATTAATTTAAACTTATTTTTAGTTCTTCGAAATGCTCTATATCGATATAGCATACCAATATGTAGGAAAATAACTAACCACATTTGTAAAGAGAATTTTTAGCGTTAAAAAATAGCAAATTTTTCAATTATTTGTTATTAAAAGAAATATTTACAAAAATGACTAAAGTGTTTATATTCCATACATGTTATGTTAGCAACTGTGATATAGCATTTCGAAGTAACGTTTAACTATCTGTTTCTTTGATTTCAGATTACTCAACACAAAATTTGTGTTAAGTAAGTAAACCCATTCTATATTTCCAAATATGGAAATTCTTCAAAATAAAATACAATTATACTACGAAATTAATTTCAAAATCTGTCGTTTGTCTCGATTTTGGCCAGCGGCAGTATTGCTCATGAGTGTTGCGAAAGTTTTAAAACATGTGCTGCTCTTAAGTTTATATTATGTTTATTTCCCTATTAGTAGAGTCTCTAAATCACACATAACATTATTTTAATTTTGATGCATCCCATGGAAAAAACAAAAACAAAAAAAAACTAATAACATATCGCCCACTTATCAATCTGGCAGAAAACCGCTTAATAATTCACTTCAAACTTTAGTCATAGCTCCATCGAAGCTTGGTAGCTGAATGGATAACGCACTCGGCTACGAACGGAAAGGTCCCGGGTTCTATTCTAGCCACGGACACTCGATGGAAACATATTAAAATAACTTAAAATTTCAGCATAGAGGGGGAAAATGCGCGGAAAAATAAAGTATGTGGGGCGCGTTCACCAGCGGGCGCCCCGTGTATTTAGGAATTTTTTTTTTTGGAAAAATATTTAAGCTTGAAATTAAGCTTGAAATGTCAAGCTTAATGCAAGCTGGGCAAGTGTAAACTAGAACACTTCATTCAAGCTTGCATCAAGCTTACACGCTAGGAATTTTCAAGCTTAATGACTTGATAAATCAAGCTTGCTGCAAGTTTGATGCAAGTTTGCTGTGCTGTCTGGATAGCTGTTAATAATGACTTTGGAAAAAAGTGCCGAAAAAACAGTGCGCTTTCCGACCATTGTTTCGCCAGAAACTAATGTATTTTTCTCCGAAAACAGAAGACTAAAATGGATAGTTTAAAAAGTTTATTTTATTTCATGGATGAAATTTTCGGAGACGAGCCTATCGTTTATGAAACTTGGTTAAGAAATTAGACGGACACTTCAATGCTTTTCCAAAAGTGATTATTACCGGGTAAGTTCAAACTGCGTTTTTCAACCCAGATTGCTATGTGATAACAATTCCTGATTGTGTGCCCTATCACTCCTTAAAGTTTTGCCCAAGAGTTTAGATTCACCCTGTATATATAACTGCACCTATTCATGCATCTTGTTTTAAAAAATAAAAATATAGTCACTATTTTTAAAAAATAAAGTGTTCAGAAAGAAGAAAACGTTCATTCCGTGTTAAAAATCTAATTATTTTTTCTAAAGAACACCTATTTCAAAAATGCTTCTTACCTTACCGGAACATAGGCAGAATAGAATCTAAAATAAATCCTCCAAAAACAGAATGTGGCTTTCTAATTAACATGTAGGTTTTTGCATAAAACAGATTTTAATAACACCATACCAAACGATCCGATTCTTCCACACCTACAACCAACGAGGTAAAATAATAGAATAAGGGAAAACAAAAACTGACGTCTACTAGAAAGTCAGTCTTGAAAGCTTGCGCGCCAAGTTTCGTTTTCCACAGGAACGGAAATGGCTTGCTGATGCTGTAGTTTTGTAGTATGTTCTTCATATGTCGCTCCTTTTCCCAGTGATATTTGATGGACTTTCTTCGAACGTTACTTACCACACCTCATTATCGGTGCTAGGAAGGCACGTATCTACTCCAGTTCAACTTAACCTGACAGTGCGTGGAAAGGTACGAGTGCCTTATTGCGCAGTTTGTCAAGTATTCGTGCGCCCTTTCTGGTCTTCCTCCCTTGTACTCTTTGACTAATTGCCCTATTTGGCGATCTATCGCCCGTCCTTCGTACTAATGCTGCTCTAGTACGTACGCGTGTGGGAGTATTTACTCTCTAGGGGTGATAAGAAAGGAACGGCATTCCTTCAACCACCCCTTCTTGACCTTCCCCGTGAAAGCTACGAGGAGGCCAGAATTGTTCTGAGAAATGTCTCCCCTTTATCAAAGGAAAAATTGTGACTGGGACGCGTGTTCTTATGGGTTAATATGCATATTCTTTTTTAAATATAAAATAGTTTAAACAATTGCTATTTTTTTCGGCGTTTTCTATTGCAGTGCAAGTCCAGTCAAAAAAGAAAGTGAGAAAGAAAAACAAAGAACGTAAGAAAATCCTCTAATTTAAATGACTGGATTGTGAAACTGAATGCTTTTTCCTTTCTTTCCCCGGAATGTGGCAATATTGAAACAGGCATCTTCTGCATCGATGGCATCGATGTGCCAGTAAAATATGCTTCTCAAGACAAATAAGGCGTTCAAAGCACTGCATTGTGCTGAGAAAAGAAAAATTAAAAGGAATTGAGAATGGTCGACCCTGCCCCATCTCACTAAGATGAAAAGAAAGTTCTGGTAACTAAATTACGTGCATCATAAATTAGACTTTAAAACACATATGGGCAACCTCCGGCCCGCGGGCGGAAGGGGCGGGCTTATGATCCGGCCAGCGGAACATATCAGAACGCTTATAAACCATTGAAAATCTCATATAAATCACAATTATACGGCCCGCGACTTCGCTAACACCCTAAAATCTGGCCCGAAACTTACCAAAGATTGCCCATACCTGGTTAAAATTTTAAAAGAAGTTTATCTAATCTTCTAGGGCATTATTTTTCACATTATCAAAATACTATTAAACGCGTGCTCAGGATTTTCATAGGTGCTGGTCATTCTTTTTAAATTTTGAAACCCAGTCGAACTTGCTCGCTCTCATCGTTATAAAAACACAACGGTAATTTTTTTAATTCTTTGCCAGTGTTGTTTCTCAAAACAGATCTTCACATACCAACTGACTGCATTCAAAGACAGCAGGATGAGAAATAACGCTGGGCACTGAAGAGAATCTTCATTGTATCTTTGCAAACGATGGGAGTGAACAGGTTAATCCTGATATCCCCTTCTCATCGTTTTACATATACAACTCAGGGGCCGATCCAGAAATTTTTTGTAGGATTCCATTTTTGTGAATTTTCATGCCAATTTTTAATAAGTCAGTTTTTTTATTAAAATAATTGATAAAACAGATTAAAATACAGGGTAAAATGTGAATGAAGGGCCGTTTCAATTGATTGTGTTGTGAAAGGGCCGCAAAACGGACCCAGTTTTCGTCTGCACCGACCCCTACACTGCTTGAACTTTTTTGTTCCTTTCAAAGATGGTCATAGGGCTCTTACATTTTTCAACGCCCCGAGTTTAAAGTTACCCCCGAAGTTAAAACTAACCCCGAGTAGATGTCACTGTCGGCAACGGGGGAGGGGAGTCACGGAACGATGACTATTTTAAAAGAAGAATTATCTTCTGTAAAATGACTACGAAGGATGGGTGGGAAGGGGTAAAGAAAAGGGCCTGATTAACGTACGGGACAACTGAGCCACGGCCCATGGCCGTTTTTTTTTTTAATGTTTTAATTAAAAAATTTACAAATATTTCATAAAATATTATTTCATGAAAATTCAGTTTAGTTTTTTGTCTTATAAACATAGTAAAACAACAATGAATGTGTTTTAGTCCTCATTTATATGTTTATGTAATATAATGTAAGGCATCAAAATTTTTTAAAAAATTGTAATAATTAAAAGGAAGGGATATGACCCGAATGCAGAGCCTTATTATAACAAGGACAAATCGGGACTTTGCTCACGGCCCCCGGTTTGAAAGGGACCCAAATTTCAAATGTTGTTATGAAATATTCTTTTTTATGTCAACATTTTATGAAAAAGAAAAATTTCATGGATGGGGGCCCCAAAATTCATTAATGCCCGGGCCCCTGTTGGTGATAATCGGGCCCTGCCCTGCGGCGAAGCCCGCAGTGTTTAACTCCCAAGCAAGCTTGGTTCTCATTTTATCGACCCACTCAAGGGATGAAAGGCTGAGTCAACTTGGCCCAGCCCGGGATTTGAATCCCGGGCATGTGGCACGGATCCGCAGTGCAAAAACCGTTACAACACTGGGCTTCCCCCATTCTCCTTAGCGAGCAACCCTAGGCGTGCGTATATAGTGTGGAGGATGGGGGTAAGAGTATTGTTGTTTCTGATATTTTTATTGTATGGCCCTCAAAAGGGCCTTTTCTATTTAAAAAAAAAAAGAATTAAAAACTTTCTACACCGCTAAGGTTATCGTCTGAAGAATCGGAAGTGTCGGTGCCGCCAACTGTAAAAACTACAGGTTCGACAATATTTTCCGTAAGGGCATCCAGTTCCCATATTTGGGTTTCTATTTTTTTTACATGATTGACACTATTCCTCCAAGCATCGTTGCTGACTCTATTGATACCTTCAAGTATCAATTTTGTCACTTCGTCCCTTTTAAGTGTTCGGTTTTCAGCAGCAACATAACCTTTTATCTGACTCCAAATCAACTCAATAGGATTGAGTTCACAGTGATAAGGAGGTAAGCGAAGGACAGTATGGCCTTGGTCAGCTGCTACTTTGTCTATGCGATATGTTCCGTAATTCTTACGGACATCATTAACTAATTGCAGAAGTTCTGCCTTCAACATATCGCAACTCCACGAAATGTTTTTGGTTGTCAACCAAGCTTCAATGTCGGCTTTCCGTGTAGATGTTGATGGAATACTTTCAACCAACACGGTGTGGTATGAAGCGTTATCCATCACAATCACGCTATTCGGCTTAATGTTAGGGAGTAATTTGTTGATGAACCAGTTTTCATAATACTCTCCATTCATCTCACCGTGGTAATCGCCTTTCTTTTTGGAAGCTAAGAAAACATCACAAGCACCAGCTATAAAACCATCTTCATTTCCAGCATGAACAAGGATATTTCGGGACCCTTTTCCGGATAGAGCTTTTAAACCCGGTGAGAGCCCGGCCAAAAACGCCTGCTTCGCTGACTTAACAGTAGAATCGACCCACACATTTGTTTTTGTATGGCCAAAATTCACCCAAGTTTCGTCGGTGTATACGATGGATCGATTTTCTGTGCGAAAACGTTTATTTCTCGCAAATAGCGATGACGCCAACACTGAATGTCATCGCGTTCTATGAGCACAGACTCCCGTTTTCGTTTCGCATAAACGAAACCCAAATCCATCATTATATGCGGTTGGAACGTAATATAATCATCCGATACAGGGGCAGTAGCCGTTATTACGGACGTACGAAAGCGGAGATAAGGAAGAAAAGAAGTCAAGAACGGAGAATGTAATGGATTTTCCCGTTCTGGCGTGGGGGAGGGTTGCTACGATCTTCGCTCCTTAAAAATTCCGCCAAAACTTGCTTTGACGCTATTGGATAGCAAAGCATTGACAAAATAAACACATTTTCATTTAAATAAAGGCGAAATATTAAATTATTTAGCACGCTTTCATTATATAAACATGTTTTTTCCCCTTACCGACGAATTTAACATAAATAATAGTACATATACGGACGAACTATATTGTAAGGTCGGAAGGACACAAGGCATAGCCTTCCCCGTACTGTCAGGTTAAGCTGAACTGGAGTATAGTGTAGATGGAAGCAAATCTGATCTCCGAACCCATGGTAACTGCTAGCTACCTACCACAGTGTTTTTGGTTGCACTGACTTTACGAGCACGTATACCGCATGGATTGGGTGAGTTTCGGCAGTGCGGGGTATCCATCGGGCAACCCTACAGTCCAGAGCAATGACGTAAATTCTTTACTGAGTACTACTATGGTACTGTAAAATCATGATTTTTAGGGATCGACCGATACCACATTTTCGCCGATGACCGATACCGATACTTTACCTATAAATTCCTTTTCAGAAATAGCCGATATCGATACTTTTAACCCATTCGTGCCTGGATATTTTTGCGACTTTCTTCGATTTTTACTAACACCAGCAGTAATTGATAAATTTCTGATGTCAACTTTTTGAACAAGGGACGATTTCATTTAAAATCATTATGTATAAAAATTGAAATGTCATCATCCCACTTGGCCATATTAAAATGTTTTGTGGAATTGAGGTTCAATACTCAAGAATAAAGGCTCGGAAAAATAAATAACGTTTTCGAATGATAGCGAAAATGCCGTCCCAAAAAAGGGACGCTAGGCATAAATGGGTTAAGTTATGGTATCGGCCGATACCAATACTTAGCCGATATCGATACTTTTAAGTTATGGTATCGGCCGATACCGATACTTAACCGATACCGATACTTTACATAATTTAGTGTCATTTAAACCTACATCTGTATTCTGAGCAGTTTTTGTAACGAGGGTGTATTTCTCGTTAAAATGAATAACAGCATGATGAAATTTGATCCCAGTAGAAAGTATTAAAAAGAAAAAGCAGTGGATACATTGAAGTGTGAATTTACAGTAGTTCTAGTATTTCTTTTCTATCCAATTCAGCCGACGAATGGCTGAATTTATAAAAAGCTGAGCACTGGGAAGCGTCTTAGTGTGCAGGTTCGGAATTCTTTCTCCTCGCGTGGCTGTCGATCTAGTGGTCTAGAGTTTTGGGTGATTCTCTCCAGATGTTACGTGAACAGGCGTTAGACTCCCTTAAAAAGTCCTCCTCCCATGACTCCCCTATATGTAGATGCCCCTCATTAAGGCTTGACAGAACACAAACATGGGGGGGGGGGGATTTAAAGGGATATATTAATAAGAGAATCCATTTCCAGTGCCGACTGGTGCAAATATTTAAATCAATTTTTCTCAACCTCTATTTTGTCGCCTATTTGTTGCTATGAGCCAGATAAAAGGTTTCGATTTTAGACCCAAAACAGCTTTCTGCTTGCTCTTACTATATGTGTCTTTGTTTTTGGTTCATGCCTCGATTTTGCTCTTACAAAAGTAAACACATGAAATTTATTCAACTTCAAAATTTTATTTAGATTTTCTTTAATTATAATTCTTTCACATATGAAAATATTTTTTAGATTACTTAAACTGCATTAAATTGTGATAATGTATAAACTGTACAGTATTATGTAAGTACATATGTATTTAGATATTGTTCATTAAATACGTATGTAAATTCTTCCCTTAAAATGCATAATAAGTTCACATTAATTAATGGTTTTATTTATATGCTCCAATTATTTAACCACTAAGTGAATTATTAAATTTTTTAGATTTCTTTTTAATATGAAATCATATGATCATTTTTAAGTTCTTTTTGAAAATCCGAATATTTTGATTCTCCGGACAGGGTTAAGTCACAACTAATCCGGATGATCCATGTATTTGATCTTTTCCGTACGAAGAACAGGTATACACCGATTATTCCTGTGTTTTCCTTATATATAAACCAAATACTATTCCCAAGAAATATACTTTTTACCCCAAAATTTGAAAGAAACTAAGTAATAATTTGTATTACTAATTACACTAATACAGCTTCAACTTTTTAAATTAACAATATAAATAATTATTAGATATTGATAATTATTACACTTCTCAAAACAGAATGACACAAATCCTAAGTTCTCTCATTAATCTGATAGATAATAAAATCATTAAATGCTTGATAAATCGTACTTTTGATAGTGTGTAATGTTTTAAAAATGAATCATTTAACTTCTGGACAAACATAATTAAAGTTCACGGGAGTCGCCAATTTTCAAGTCACTGCCAAAAAGTTAACTTCTTTGCGACACAAAAAAGGAATAAAGTGTTTTTACACATAGGTTTCGTTTATAATTTTAGTATGATTAATTTTGTCATTGAAACAGCTACAATATGAAGAAAAATATTTTTGCTCGTTTTCAAGCTATGCCTTGAAGGGTCTAAAGAATGATGCTTAAAAATGACGAGATTAAATGAAGGTTAAAGAAAAATCCAAAAATGATAAACTAAATTCAACTTTCAAGTCTTAAAAAAAGTTGCTACATAAAGTATCCATATTTAATGAAATTGATCTTCAGTGTTTTTGTTTTTATGATCATTGTTAACATGTTTTTCTGTGATTGATAATAACAAATTTTATCTGCTTTAATTTGAAGCTCTGAGCAGGGGTGGCGTGGCACGGTAAGCAAGGTCTGGGTGCCATCGTCGAAAGGGGGGGGTATTTCGAACTAAAACTGAGAAAATCTTGATCTAGAGCAGTGGTTCCCAAACTTTTTTGTCCTTCTCTTCAAAAAATCTTCAACTAGACTTTTTTTTCGCGACCCACTACCTCATAACGATAACCAATATAGGCTATATAAAATAGTATAGTTTACTATATATATAAAATACTAAAGTTTAATTTTTCCCATCCTCTTCGACCCACCTAATTGCTTCCGTGACCCAACAATGGGTCGCGGCCCATAGTTTGGGAACCACTGATCTAGAGCACAAAAAGGGCGCCTTTTTTACGTTTGCAGAGGGGCACTAGGGGGGCGGGGGTATGCCCGACAAACGTCATTCGGTTCAAACCCTATCCCCGTTTGCATGCGCAGAAATACGATTCACTTCCGATAGCAGAATGCTACTTTCGGTTTCAAATATTTCCGGCTGACTAATATTAAAACGTTTGTATCTGAAGTTCTATAAGCTAAATAGAAACAAATTCCTCAAACGTATTTCGGAGGCTGAAAGATTACACTTTAACACACATATGGGCAACCGCCGGCCCGCGGGCCTGATGTGGCCCGCCACGGCTTTTGATTCGGCCCGCGGAACATTTGAAAACTCCGTGTAAACCATTCAATATCCCATATAAATCCCAATTATACGGCCCGCCACTTCGCTAAAATCCGCAAGTTTGGTCCGAGACTTCGCTAACATCCTCAAATTTGGCCCACAACTTTTCAAAGGTTGCCCATACCTGCTTTAACACTTTAAAGGTCGTCATCCCCTGAAATATAAAATGATATCAAGGACCGTCTCCCTCATCAATTTTGATATCTATATCATACCCAAGCCGAATCAGATATCCTTGCGCCAATTTTTTTAAATAAAAATTTAAAGCATGTCTCTTAAGCGTGAAATCTATATCAAGAGCTAGACTTTCTCCAACGATATCAAAAGCCTATATATACAGTAGAATCCCCTATAACGAAGCCAACGAATTTCTCCCTATAACGAAATTTTTCATGGAACCGTAACTTTAAGGCTTAAATAGCACTATAAACATTCTCCATATAACGAAGAGCTTATTTTCCCATAGCGAATATTTCGGATTTACCTTTGATTTTTTTTTTTTTTTTGTTAGTTTTAAAGAAAATTTTAATTTTTGAACAGACCACTTAGTGGAACAGTAACAGATGATAAAAATGGAGGCCAGAAAAGTGAAACTGACTCGATAATGAATTCACGATAATGAAGACACACGATAATGTCTTCACGATAATGAAGACACTTCACCAGCGCCCGATTATGAGCAACAGGGGCACCGGGCATTGATAGATTTGGGGGCCCCCAATCTATGAAATTTGTTATATTTTTCATAAAATTTTGATATAAAAAAGAATATTTCAGAAAAAACATTTAAAATTGGGGCCCTTTCAAGTCGGGGGCCCTGGGCAAAGTCCCGATTTGCCACATAATAATAAGGCCCTGCGCTTCACGACCAAAACCACATCAAACTTAAATGCTTCAACCTTTCAAAACCATTAACCCATTTATGCCTAGTGTCCCTTTTTTGGGACGGCATTTTCGCTATTAGTCGAAAACATTATTTATTTTTCCTAGCCTTTATTCATGAGTATTGAACCTCAACTTTACAAAATATTTTAACATGACCAAGTAGGATGTTATATTTCGATTTTTATGCATTCTGATTTTAAAAGAAATCATCCCTTGATCAAGAAGTTGACATCAGAAATTTATCTATTATTTCTGTTATCACTGAAAATCGAAGAAAGTCGCAAAAATATCCAGGCACAAATGGGTTAAAAGGAGTTTTCCAAATGGAAGAAAATATGCCTCACTCTATTTTCAGCGGACTTTTAAAATGTGAATATTTTTATGAAAATTTAAAATCACAGAATGCAAAACAATGTGAAATAACGGAATTTTGAAGTAAAATAAACGTAAGTGCATTACATATTTTATTCTCTAAATTCGTGGATTGTCTTTACTTTTGAACATTTCATTTATACAATGAAAAGTAAGAAACCGTAAGTTAACTAAGTTAACAAATTTATAATAAATACCAATTTATTTTTAATTGAAAGTCATAATTTAATACTTTTAAACATCGAATTAACTAAAAAGTTTGTAATATTTGCTGAAATAACTGCAAAAATCTCTAATCTCAGTACAACGAAATTTTCCCTATAGCGAATTTTTTTTAACTGGAACCGAGCGAGTTCGTTATAGGGAGATTCAATTGTATTATATATATATATATATATATATATATATATATATATATATATATATATACAGTGAAACCCCGGTTTAACGTTACCCGTATTTACCGTCATTTTCTATTGGTTCCAAATATCTTCCTATACTTCTAATGTTAAAAAATCCCGTCAATAACGTTGTATTTCCCGCATTTAACGTTTCTTCGGCGAGAAAAATTTGATGCGTTTTCTCTAAAACAAGTCACAGTAATTGTGATGGGAAGGAAATAGTTCTTGAGAATGGCGGCAATGCGCATTCCTTTTCCTTTATTTGGACAAAAAGAGGGAAAATTACTCTTTATCTCCTACAACTGTCCGAGCGCTTTCATTCCCATAAAAACGGAGTGTAGCCTTCTAGGAATTCCCTCCCCCCTTACAGGTGTTTCGAGTGTGTCTGGATTAAGAAGCTTGAAGAATGAGGCGGACGATTTTTGATGAATTGGGTTTAAGTGCTGGGGGAATTTCCGGTAGAGCAGGAGAGAAGCGTAAAGTTACTTTAAAATTTTGTCATTGCTACCTTCCTGTATTTTGGAGTAAATACAATAGACCATCTTCGGATTTACACAACAGGAAGCCTTTCACACGACGCAAAAAGGGAAGTTACATGGCGAAAGGGTGGGCAGGCCATTTTCTGCCGTTTCGATGGGAACCAATGCAGCTATGAGATTCTCTTTGGGAGCTAAAGAGTTAAACTGACCACCCATGAATACAATTCATGGAAGGGATAATAAACGGCTTTTCTATAGTACCTTTTAAGCATCTGTTTATCACAGCAGTTCGCACATGCGTATACAGTTCATTTCCTATACCATTGGTCACGTGATGACCTTGGACTTTTTAGAATTCGAAAAGTTTAGATGCTGTTTACTTGCTAGCTGTTTTCTTTTCCGCTGTCTTCCTTCAGTATTTTGCTGCTCTGTTTGGTACATAGTTATGGCTTGTAAAAGAAAGCGATTCTCTTTCCTCGAAAAAATGGATATCATCAATAAAGCCAAAGAGTACAAAGGCAGTAAAGCCGATTTTGCTAAGTTAATTGGTATTCCATATTCAACACTGCAAACGATTTTAAAGCAAGCAGATGTTGTAGAGCAAAACTCCGAAAAGGTAGGAAACTTGGCTAAGAAGAGAAAAACTGTAAAGTCATCACCTTTTGAGAATTTAGATCTATTTAAATGGTTTAGTGCAACGTGGTACGTGCAACAAACATTCCTATAAATGGACCAGTTTTGAAGGAAAAAGCATGAAAAATTGCTTCTAAACTAGGAATTGAAGTATTCGCTGCTTCAAATGGCTGGATAGACCGCTTTAAGAAGCGACACAATTTATCTTACAAGTCTGTATGTGGCGAATCTGCTGAAGTAGATTCTGAGACTGTCATACATTGGATGGAAGATACATTGCCATTATTGATGTGAGAATATTCTAGAAGAAACATTTTCAATGCTGACAAGACTGGACTGTTTTGCAATCTTCTTCCTGACAAAACTTTTGCAGTAAAGGGTGGAAACTGCCATGGAGGAAAACTACCGAAACTTCGGCTGACTGTTTTGCTGTGTACTAACTCCGATGGTAGTGAAAAATTAACACCACTAGTTATTGCGTGTTAATTTTTCACTAGTTACTATAAAATCCAAAAAGCCAAGGTGCTTTAAGGGCATGAAGAGCATCCCACTGAATACGATTCGAACAAAAAATCTTGGATGATAATGACAATTTTTGAGAACTTTCTTCGCAAATTGGATAGCCGAATGCGTTCTCAAAAACGTAAAATTATTTTACTTCTTGATCACTGCACAGCTCATAAAGTAAATTTAAAGTTACATAATGTACGTCTAGAATTTCTCCCTGCCAACTGCACCAGCAAAATTCAACCTTGTGATCTGGGGATTATGCGATCATTCAAGGTTCAGTATAGAAAACTGCTTTTGAAAAATGCACTTGTCAGTATAGAATCTGACGAACGAAAAAAGTCTATAAACGTACTTGAAGCTCTTAACATCATTTCTTCAGCATGGCAAAAAGTCGGGAAGAAATGCATCTCAAGTTCTTTTGCAAAAGGGGGTTTCCAGGAGGTAACAAATGAACTGGAACACGAGGATTCTGATGATGATTGTGATGAGAGAGAAAAGTTCTATCCTTCGTCATATGATTTTCATGAATACCTATCCTGTGATGCAAACGTCGTGACTTCAGATATTCCATCAATTAATGATTTGATTGACTCGGAATCGGGTAGCTCTGAGGAAGAACAAAATGATAATGATGAGGGAAGTATAATTCCCTCTGCAAGTGAAGCGATCAAAGCTGTAAAAATAGTGAAAGCATTCCTTTTAAGTAGTGAGGGTCAAGAAAAAAATCTACAGAAACTCATTTGTATAGAAAATGACATTTGTAATGCAATTAATAAGAACAAAACTCAAAGTAAAATAACCGATTTCTTTAAGATTTAATTTTGAAAATTAAATTGTGAAGCATTGTATACAAAGAAATAAAAGGTATGTAATTTAAATTAGACTTTATTTCAATGTCATTAATTTGTTTTTATACAACCCTGATTTAGCGTTTTCCCGCATATAACGTTACTTCTTTCTGGTCCCTTGAATGACGTTAAATCGGAGTTTCACTGTATGTATATATATATATACATATATATATATATATATATATATATATATATATATATATATATATGTATGAATGAACAACTCTTTTTCCAGTCCACACAGTGAGAAAATAAACGTTTATAAAACTGAAGTAAAATTATAGCCTACCTCTCGACATTTGTTTTTTGCAATCCTTGCAGATAGCGTATTTAGTGTTGGGCACCAATTCAAAATAATTTAGAAGAATAGATGATTGTCCTGTTAAACTGTCATCTAACGATTCTTCGTCCATAATTTCGACCACGCTTGGTGATACGACATCCATTTAGCGATGGTTAGAATTTAAAAAAAAAAAAAAAAAAAAAAAAAACATAGCTCGAAAACACTCGCGCAAACAAATGTGCCAATGAAACGACGCCTCTCATCTCATTACCAAAATAGATTCTAGAATGGTGTTGCGCCTGCGTAGTTTCTTCTGAAAAGGGAAGTATCGGTTGAAAAGTATCGGTGAAAATGGATGAAAGCAACAGAAACCGATACTTTCCCGATACTTTTAGAATCGAAAGAACCGATACCGATACCTAAAAACATAGGAGGTATCGGCGCCGATACTATCGGTCGATCCCTAATGATTTTGTTTCAAAAGCTGAATATTTATAGGGGCGCCACCTCCCGAGACTCGGTTTTATTATGATACAGTGGAACCTGCTAAAGTGACCACCTTGGTAAAGAGACCACCTGTCTAAAGTGAACACTTTTATGAAATTTCATTGAAACTCCTAAAAAATGTATTGGGAAAATATCCTGTAAGGTGACCACCTGCGAAAACTGTATAGTGACCAGATAATCTGCCAAATTTAAGTTTTTTAACCTGTCAAATGTGGCCACTTTCCACTATAAACTGCCTCTTAAATATAAAACACATTCAGATAATATAGAATGCTATATCACTTTTCAGTTGTTCAACACAAGATTTGATCTCAACTCTGATTCTCTCTTTTGTAACACTTGTTCTCTATAGATGAATAAATAAATAAATAAATAATTAGATAAATAAATTAAAAAGGAAAACTTGTTTTAGTCTAGATTCTTTTATTGTTAGCAACTGTGATATAGCATTTCGAAGTAACGTTTAACTATCTGTTTCTTTGATTTCAGATTACTTAACACAAAATTTGTGTTAAGTAAGTAAACCCATTCTATATTTCCAAATATGAAAATTCTTCAAAATAAAATACAATTATACTACGAAATTGGGTACAGCTTTAGTATGGTCCCTTTGGCGCGCTATTTTTGGCGCGATAAAGGATGCCAATATGGTAACCCCCGCCGTCGGATGCTCCGGAGCGGTAACCCTAACCTCGGGCGAAAAGTGGATTCTTCCGTGACGTCACGGATGCGCTCGTGTTCGTCCGGCGAATCGCGACCGTTTGTTCCTTTCATGAACTTTTTGAGCCCCGTACATCTTATCCCGCGAGGTTTGAGTACCGTGATCCGCCATTACAATGTGCTTTATGGTTTTATTTTAATGGCTTTATTTTACATTAAATTTTATTACTGTTTAATTATTTTTGAAATTTAAAATGGATGTTCAGGTTCATACTAACTATTTATATACAGTTTTGTATGAATAAACATTCTTTTGATAGTACGTTTCAGGTTAATATTCTCGTTTCTTTATTTGCTAAGGGTAGAAGCAACAAATAATTACGTTATTAATATTTTATACAGTGAAATAATTTTAGATATTTTGATTTTATTATTTCCATATTGCAATAATTTAGAGATTTTAATCAAGGTATGTGATAAGCATTGTTTGTTTTTATTTGTTATTATTACCTTTGTTTATTTGTTAATGGTAGGAGCAACAAATAATTCCGTTATTAATATAATATTTGATATTTTGATTTTATTATTTCAATATTGAAACAGTTTAACGATTTTAATTAAGGTATGAGATAAGCATTGTTCGTTATGATTTGAATTAGTTCTTTATTTTGCTTACGTAGTCTTTTGTCAGATTGCTAAAATGTATTTTAATTTTTTTGTCTTTTTTATTTGTTATTTTTGCGAGGTATTGCCTTTAGAATATTATTTGTTTGCATTGTTTAATTTAATCTACTAAAAAGAGAAAGGGGGGGTTTAGGGGGGCACAGCCCCCCTCACACAAAAAGAAAAGTTATTTAATTTTATTAAACCGAATCTATATGTACATGTAAGCTTGTTATCTGTTTAATTTTTTTTCATAAAAATATTTAAAAGCCATTAAAATAAATCATAGCAAAATTAACGGCGACGATCAATTATCTCGGAACCAGCGCCATCCGATCCGCCATATTGTTTACAATTGGCATCGGCAAGGCAAACTTGGGTTGGCGACAAGATTTTGTCGCCAAATCAAAAAATCTCCAAAAAGGGACCATACTGAAGCTGTTCCCGAAATTGATTTCAAAATCAGTCGTTTGTCTCGATTTTGGCCAGCGGCAGTATTGCTCATGAGTGTTGCGAAAGTTTTAAAACATGTGTTGCTCTTAAGTTTATATTATGTTTATTTCCCTATTAGTAGAGTGTCTAAATCACACATAAAATTATTTTAATTTTGATGCATCCCATGGAAAAATAAAAAAACAAACAAATAACATATCGCCCACTTATCAATCTGGCCAGAAAACCGCTTAATAATTCACTTCAAACTTTAGTCATAGCTGCACAAGGCTCTGGTGGCTGAATGGATAACGCGCTCGGCCCCGGGATCGAACTCAGCCGTCCACGTTTGATGGAAACAGCTTAAAATTACAGCATAAAGGGGGAAAATGCGCGGAAAAATAAAGTATGTGGGGCGCGGGCGCCCCGTGTATTTAGAAAAAAATTTTAAGCTTGAAATGTCAAGCTTAATGCAAGCTGGGCAAGTGTAAACTAGAACACTTGATCCAAGCTTGCATCAAGCTTACACGTCTGGAATTTTCAAGCTTATTGACTTGATAAATCAAGCTTGCTGCAAGTTTGCTGTGCTGTCTGGGGCCGTCGGCCGTTTACGAACTCGACCAGTGTTATCCATAGAAAGCATGCACTAAAATTCATCTCAATCTAAGGATAAACCTATCTAGTCAAAGCATCAAACTGTAATGAAAAAAAATATCACAATCCTAAACTAGAAATAATATCTAATTTTGCAATGAGAGTTTAATTAGTTGCGTACAGCTTTAAAATTTTTACGATAATTCTAAATAAATAATGTACATTCTTTCATGCACACTGAAAAAAATATTTAAAATAAAATGGGGAGGGAGAATTTTTTTTTGGGGAGGCGGGGGTTAAAGATACATATTAAATTGCATGGATTGCTATCTGAACTCCAACGCCTGTTGCTAGCTACAGTTTGTTTACATTCTTCACAGAGGGGAGCGTTCTCAATCCGAAAACCCAGTGAACCTCGTCAGATTACACGTAGGATAAGGTGACCAAACGTAAAGTGACCAGATTTTTGTAGTTAGAATCGGGGACATGTCCCCGATTCTGACAACAAAACTGGGGACATTTATAATTAATACAATAATTAACAGTAATTTAATTGAAAAACTGTAATTTAAGTGAAATTGGTAAGGTGACCAAACGTCCCCATTTTCCGGGGACAGTCCCCATTTTCAGGACGTATTTCAAATTGTCCCCAGAATTTAAAAATGGAACTGGGGACAATTTTTTAATTTTTGCATTGTTTTTCAATTAAATTACTGTTAATTATTGCATTAATTATAAATGTCCCCACTTTTGTTGTCAGAATCGGGGACATGTCCCCGTTTCTGACTACAAAAATCTGGTCACCTTAACGTAGGGCCCGTTCGAGAATTCACCGGTTGGTTATGCACCGGTGCTACCGGTTGCGGTCATTCTTCGGTTAAGTGACGTCACGGTTGTCAACCGGTTTCGGTCATCCTCACCACATCGGATTCTAAGCCGAGAAAACAAAAATAAACGCTGGCAACACTACGATAATAACCGGAATAACCCACCTCACTAGACGAGACGCTGGGCAGGGCGGATTAAAGTGCTCTCTGGCGATTTGGCGTGCAGTCAGACTCCTTTGGCAAGAGTCGTTTCCCCGCTGTTATACACTGCACGCTAGGGGTTGCCGCCCGCACCGCAAGTTGATCCGCGAAAAACAATAGAGCTTCCACATTCTTTTTCTGTTGCAGTATATTTACATACAGCATTTCAATAATCCGTTTCTGTCACTGCTATGGAATAGAAGTAAGGTGTTAGAGGGGGAGGGGAGGTGGGTTTTTAAAAAGTACATATTTATTTATGCAATAACAATAATGGAAAATTAGGAAATTCAACGTTTGAGCATGAAATTTTATCTCGCAGCTATTTACAGTTTTCTTGTTATCTTTTTATTTTTTCTTAATGTTTTACTTCTTTCCCTTGTCTTGCCTTTGCCATTGGGAAAAAAAAAAGACAAAATGTCATTGACAATACAAGAAATTTCCAGATTTCACCGTTCAATTTTTTTTCCTGTCTTTATACATAGACAATGTTTTGACTGGTGTTTATAAGTGATTTTTAAGCGATATTCAGGGACGTGCCAACGTCTTGGAAAATGGGGGGGCGAACGATTTTTTCCGACATCAGGAGCGGGGGGGGCAGTCATTTCACCCCCCCCCCGTCCACCAACAATTTTTTTTAAAATAAAAGGTGTCATTCTTGGTACCAGGAAAGTTTTTGTTTGTACTTCTATAGCTCAATTACAATAATCATTCTCTTCAGGGACGCAGCAACTACTTTGTCCCCCCCCCCCCGCCAATTTTTATAAATAATAGGCTTCAATCTTTTTTAACCTCGTCTGTACACCCTCTCAAAAAAGTATTCGAGTGTAAGCCAAATTTCCTGTATCAGTTTCATGTAAACTAATTAATTTCCCGAATTTATTTTTTATTTTTTTTTGTATCTCAATAGTTTGTTTAAAATGACAGTTTTCTTCGTGCGGAAGGGGATGGATGGTGGCAGCTATTTCGCCCCCACCCCCTTCCGTTTGAGCTAGCAAAATTTTCGTTTATGCCTCATTAGTTTGTTTAAATATCCGTTTTCTTGAGGTGAAGGGCTGGAAAAATTGCTTCCCCCCATCCTGAAGTAGAAAACTATTGTAAGCAAACTATTGAGGGGGGTAAAATACAGAGGGGGCGAATTATATAGTTCGCCCCTTCTACTCATTTACCGAGGGGGCGATAAACCCCCCTGCCCCTCCTGTTGGCACGTGCCTGGCGATATTAAACTTTAAAATTGGAACACATTTTAAGAAAGGCTGATCTATGTAAACGAAATAGTTTTTCTGCTCTTTTCGATTTATAAATAGAGCGCTCAACGTTGCCTTACGCTGAGGCCTGTGGGGTGATTATGGATTGATGCAATTTATGGGATCTGCATCAGTTATGTTTCATCAATTTTTCATTTCAAATAATTGCATTGCTTCCGCACTTTAGCATTGAAAGACTAAAGTTAGGAAGCAACGCTGGACGCATAAGAGGACTAGTCAATTTAAACATCCTAACTATCCTAATTTTAACATTGTAAAGTAGAGAGACTGCAGGTCATGACTTGTAAAGTTCATTTGCATGTAAACTACATCTATTTTCATTTGTGTATTACATGAAGTCTGCTTTTAAAAAAATTGCAAGCAAAAAATATTCATTAGAAAAGTGTGTTTAAAATATCGGTTCTCCATCCTCTAAACCTAGCTGTGGGAATTTTCGATTAGAATAGAACGACACAGAATTTCTAACATAGGATAATTTAGGATTTTGTTATTTTAAAAAGAAACATACAAAATATAACAATTTTAAAAGCCAAAGTAAGGGGGAAATAAGAACGAATGAATTTTAAAAGAACAGATAATTAAGACAAAAAAATGTAAAAAATTATAATGCAATATATGGGATCTGCATCAATTATATTTCATCAATTCATTTCAAATGATTGAGTTTCTCATTTTTCCGATTATTTAAAAACAGTCAAAAGCTCCCCCTCCATCACAGATCTACAGGGAGGGCACAAGGGTACGTGACGTGCTCCCACCCCCACCCTCAGACGAACTAAGTTTATACTATATAGAAGATTGACTTGTTTTGTAAATTGAAGTTATTTCATAAGAAATCTTTTGCGGTTTAAAACAAAGTCAACAGTAAAAAAATTATCAAGAATTTGCTTTCTCATTTAATTTTAAGTTTTTAGCTATTTACCTTATTAATTTTTCACTGAAACAAAATGGTCCAAAGAAAGTCTTAAAAAATCATTCTTGAATGCAAATTAGTTTTTTCTTTCATTGAATTAGTAGTTTGTGCTTGATTAAAAGAATTTAGCATTTTATAAATATAGATTATATGTAAATGAACTTTACACAAAGTTTAACATTTACTTTCTTACCGTTACAAAGACGAGTGGTTATTATTCTTTGTTGTTACACACATTATTGCTAGCCCATATTAATCTTTCAGTATCCTACAAGAATCAGTAATGCAATTTTCGTCCTCGCTTCTATCTGCATCCATGGGAACATATAGGTTTAAACCCGAAGAGTTTATCTGCATCTATAATCCATATCTATTAATTGCTAAAACCCCGGACTAAACATTTAATAAAGAAGGGTTTTCTCTAATCGTATGTAAATTTCATACAAAAGCCAAATGATGATTGCTTTTTAACTGTCCACTGTTTCTTTTTTATTTCCGTAACATATTACCTTCAAATCTAAGATTTTTTATTCATATTTAAATGCATGCATTTAAATATGCATAAAAATTTTAGATTTGTAATTTTAGACTGCAATTTTAAATGCATTAAAATGTATATTTAGAACAATTAATCACCAAATAAAATAAAAAAATATTAGGAAAAGAACATGGAATTTCTAACTCTACTGTTTTTCGCGGATCAACTTGCGGTGCGGGCAGCAACCCCTAGCGTGCAGTGTATACAGGCCTCTCAATTGGTCCTCTTTTTTTTAAATTCCTACCTCTATAAATAATAGAGTAAAATGTTCTGCTTCTTCAACAGTTGTTAAATGTTCTTTTAGATGTTAAGGTTTCGTCTATCAAACCATTAAAATACTAGGCTATATAAATAAAACTTTGATGAAGGTAGGAATTTAAAAAAAAGAGGACCAATTGAGAGGCCTGTGTATAACAGCGGGAGAAACGACTCTTGCCAAAGGAGTCTGACTGCACGCCAAATCACCAGAGAGCACTTTAATCCGCCCTGCCCAGCGTCTCGTCCTCACTAGCAGGGTCATTCTGGTTGCGCTCTGGTCACGCTGAGCAGACAACCGCTACATGACCGAAAC
>JAWZYV010015574.1:0-117626 GCA_038373885.1 Cheiracanthium punctorium
CTGTTATAAGATAATTGCTATAATGCGTAATATAAACAAGTCTGGCACATATTCCTTATTTAAAATGAAATATAAAACTTATCTAAGGAGAAAATAGTACTTTATTTAATGCTTTCTTACATTTTTTTGAAAAAATGATACAATTTGTGTCCGTTTTAAGTTTTTACTTTTCTTTGAAACAACCATTTTTTCTAGTTTGTTTTTTACTTTAAAAATCGGATCTCTAACTAGTTGGTTTGTAACCCTTCGGAATTTTCGATAATTTCATCGATTTTCCCTAAAGTCGCTTGTGTTGAAAGTTTAGCTTGCTCGCCATTACAAACATCGAGAAATTCCTCGTCAGACACGGAATTAGCCCCTTAAGGGGGGACAAAAATTCACTTGTAGGACAATTTCAATACCTGATTGTCCAAGTGATTACCCATCTTAAGGGTGTGGGGAGAATACAGAAGCGATATAACAGATTCAATTCCATGTATTCCTGGGACTTATATTCGACATTAGCCTGACCTTGAGTTTTTCCGCTCAAAATTACAGCATGGAGTGAGTAAAATTTCCTGAAAAATGAGATGGGCGATGAGGTGGCCATTTAAGGGGGTCGGGTGGCCGCTGATAGAGGTTATTTTAACATCAAGTCTATGAGTCAAAAAATCCGTGCCATGAAAAATTGGCCGTTTACAGGGGTGACCGCTCGGAGAGGTTTCACTATATATATATATATTACCTTTTAGTATTTGGCAACTCCTATACTTTCTTCTTTCCACTTTTCCACTTTTATTTGGTGGCAGCGCCATTTTTCACTTTTTACAATTCTTAGCATTGGCAACACATACAAATTGTTCAAATAAAATTTCCATGTGCTCAAGGTCTGGTATGTAAAATTATCTTTCTAATTTTTGTTATCTTTTTGATTTCTTCTTTGCTTTATATAGTAGGGTAGGGCCCAGATGTGTGGAGTTAATATCTCTTCTGATATGCCACACAACCGAAACCCTACTATTTGGTTTGCTGTAAATTATAATCCACTGTTTGTGGCCCCTGACGATGGTGACAGTGGTTATAATTTCCGTTCCATTATATTATCACAATAATTCTTGCACTTTATTTGGATTCAAAATCTGGTTTCTAATTCTTGCTAATAGCTGTTATTTTTATGAGAGATATGTCTTATTTGTAGTATGTTTTGTGTTTTACTTGTTAGTTATATTCTATTCTGTTTGTCATAGCTGCAATTGCGCGTTACAAATAGGATATCTTCTAAATAATTAATTATGGATGTTTGATTTGACTTTATATGCCATTTTTGCATTGCTAATAATATTATAAATATATATATATATATATATATATATATATATGCATGTGTGTGTACGGGCACGCATACATGGACTTTCATTTAAAATGACTTTTGCCCCCCCAGTTTCGAAGCCTAAGTTACGCCCATGTGAGGAAGAGAGCAAGGCATTTTGAGACCAGAGTTGAAGAAGGTGGTGGCTGCCACCGAAAGTGCTACTGATGGATTTTAATGTGTTTTTATCTGCTTTTAATGATATTCTACTGTATTTTAGACACTTTTGTGAAAAGCTTAGCTGTGGATTTTCTCATTACATAAATACTGTGTTTAAGCCCTTGGGTGCAGATTTATTTAAAGAAATTCTTGCTTTTGTAACAGATATCATTGCCAGATTTAGCCACAAAGTGGCTAAATTTGCAACTTTGACTGCAAGAAACGTCTTCCAACAACTGTTACAAATCTCTTGCCTTGAACAAGAATGTTCATGTTTAATTTTGTTCTAGTTCAAATGACGCAGCATAGTCATTACCTGTTACTTAGGCAAAGCAAGTACATGATGCAATGTAGTTGTCAATTGTACTCAAGGAGTTAGGATGGTTTATACAGCAGTATGAGAGAGCATGTTTATGCTCTCATGCTGCTGTTTACTATCCACCACTCCACTATATATGTGGAAAGCATTTTTCTGAAAAATTTTCATAAATCACCAGGAGATCGAGTTGAAAATTTATTCTGTAACATGAAATTTCAAAGTCTATTAAAATCAATGTGCACAAAATTGAGATTTTGAAAAACTATCATGATAAGCAAGGTGATGTGAAAACTGGGTGCATCACAATGCCTGACTATATTGGGAGGGGGGGGGGGAATCTAGAAACTCAAAATGAATTTAAAATCTTTGGCAAAATTTGTTTAATTTTTTTATAATGCTAGAATTGTCTTACTTTATATTTAATCCATAATTGGAGACATGAATTTCCTTATGTGAACAGGCACATAGAAAGACTTTATTTTGGAGACACGATATATTCTGGAAATCATGTAAATACCAAAAGCTGCTTAAAGGTGCTGACAAGATGATTGTATCGAAGACAAAGAACCATATGATAATTAGAGCCAGGAACAATGTGGAGTCATTTTGACTCACGTCTCAAGTTACGGGTTAAACTGCATCAAATATGTTGTGTGTCCACTAACAATGTTCCTAAATAGGGTATGAAAGGAGGAGGGATTTTGTTTCATTCACAATTACAAACCAATATCCTATAGAGAATTTCTAATATATCAGTATAAGACTCTGTTCATTTTTTCTGTAGTTGTGCATCAAAATGTTTATAGCCTAATTTTCACATGTGTAACCTTGCTAAGTATCGTATTTTATTATACTTATTTATTTATTTGTTGTTTCATGCATAGATGTTGTCTAAAAATATCTCTCTTTTAATTATAGATATGGTGAAATTGTAAATATTAATTTAGTCAGAGATAAAAAGACTGGTAAAAGCAAAGGTTTTTGCTTCTTGTGTTATGCAAATCAGAAGAGCACAGTGCTAGCTGTTGACAATTTTAATGGAATAAAGGTAAATATGCTACAATCAATGTGTGATAAATCATATATTCAGATGTAAAATTTATTCTCTCATTTTAAAATTGCAATACTCGTTTACATAACTATAAAACAAGTTTCAAAGCAACGTGAGCAGTTAATTTTAGAAACATTTTTATTGTTTAAGACTGATTGCTCTGTTGTCTCACGCCAATTTATCCTGTAAGAAGCCATATGACTAGACCGCGGATTATATGCACTTAAAAAGTGACAAAATATGCATCAAAAAACCTAAAAATATGCACTAAAAATCTAAAAATGTGCACCAAATAACTGAAAAAATATTCACATATTAACAGAAAATAAAAACGTATTTACTTGTAAAAGTATTTTCTATCACTTACTTTGCAATTATGACACATTTTTTTCCTCTTTGAAACTTCAAAACATCATGAAAGGCAGAATGAGAAATTTTTATTCACAATATTAGTGATATGAAATATGAATTAAAACTGCTTCCAGTAAGTTTTGTTGCAATACACAGCTAAGTGTTTTTCTAAATTTTCAATAATAAGGCTTTGTCTTTTATCATCTAAAATCATTTTATATGCTGAAAATGCTCGTTCAACATCAACGAATGTCACTGGACAGTACTTATAATATTTCGCTTTGGATGGTTCTACTTTATCCGGTAATTCACTCCCCTCACCATTAATAAAATTATTCATTTTATTCACTGCCAAAAATCCTGAATTTTTATTTAAAATAAAATCAGTTTCTTACTGATTTCTTCTCCTAATGACTCTGGAATCTTACCAACTCATTCCTGTACTTTTACTACTTGACTCATTACATCACTCAGAAGCAGATTTTGATATTCTAATTTTGTGATGTCTGATGCTAAGAAGGAAAAATGTGTTTCGATTATCGATAGACCTCTTCGGATGGACATATCGCTAAGCATTTCTTCCGCAATGAAAAAAGAAAAAGAATCGACGCTGTGCATTAACTACATCTTTTATGGAGTTAGGTCTTGTCCATAATCCGAAATCCACGTCTTCATCAGGGTTGGCATGCTTACTTTCATTCTAGCCATTTCTGAAATTTTAATATATAGGGCTGACTTAATTTAAATTGTTGCAAATACACACGATAAAAATTGAAAGCGTATATGCTATTTTGCTGGGAACCTGAGGTTGTATGAATTTTTCAAGGCGTGAGACTTAAAGAGTTAAAGAAAAAAAAATACTGAAAGGAAGGTAAAAAAAAGTTACAAATTCACAGCTAAAGAGATTGAAATATGCATCCAACTGAGAAAATGCGTCATTTTATGCAAAATCATCAAAAACACCTGAAATATGCAAATATGTGATTGCATATAATCCGCGGTCTGCATATGACCCTGTAGGTTTAACATGCGCATTTGCTGCTTGTATGCGGTGGTCTTTAGTGAGCCAGGATTTGGTTATTTCTAAATTATTTTTTAAGTTTTGGACATCTACTTAGATCAGAACCCATTTTCCATTAACAAGCACATCGGTCTTTGGTTGCCCCCAGGATCAAACCGACAACCTTTCGGCTACATGATCGACACCTCTCCCAACTGAGCTACTGCAGCCTTGACACATATTTAGACTTCAGGCCAAGATTTTAATTGTACTTACTTCCTTATTTTAGAAATTTGCTCCTCTATATCACTTTTCAATATATTTTAGTCAAATTATTTGCATTACCTGACTCATCTTTCGCTTTTTGGCTGTATGGGAATGCACAGAAAAATTTCATTGTACATAGTTGAAAGTGCCTGTTTAACATTATCATTTAACTTGCCGGATATTAAATATTCTTGCATAAAACTAAAACCTGTCAAAGTTTGTTGAAATTTTGCATCAGACAGTTTTTTTCCTCTTCATTTTTAAAGAAAACGCATAAATGAAGTTTTCGATTTCAGAAATTTTTTTAAATGAAATTATTTAACATTAAAATCCTATGGAATTCGCCTGGACCATTCAGAAAAATGTATAAATGATGAAAACGTATAAACGATGCTTCACTGTAATTAAAAAAAAAAAAAAATTATCTCAACATGCATTTAGTTACGTTAAGAACTTAAAAAGGAATTGGCAGAAAGTTGATTTATATATTGATAAACTTCTTAAAAGTTATCACATTAAAAGCAAAATAATGTTTTGTTTACTGCTATAGAAGAAGGTTAGACGTAATGCCTAATGAAAGGTAAGAAAAATTCATATCTGTAGGAACCTCCTTACATATGTAAAAAGTTAAATAATATACTTAGTATAAAATAAAAGTTGCATTGCATTAAATAGAAAGAGTAAACAAATTGAAAAGTAGGATTTTCAATTCGTACTTATTTTTAAAATGTAAAGAAAAATTATGTAGTTTTGAAGAGGAAATGTGCCAGTAAAGTGTATTTTTATTATTATTATTATTATTATTGTTTTGTCACCAATAGGTATTTATTTTTTGCAGCTTTGCAACCGTACCATTAGAGTGGATCATGTATTAAATTATAAGCCTCCTAAAGAAAGTGATAAGGATGATGAAATAACAAAAATGCTCAAGTGCCAAGGCTGTGCTCCTGAGGTTCTTCAGAAAAATGACGATGATACAGTGAAAACAAAAAAAAAATCTAAAAAAGGTTTATAAATGTTTTACTTTATATGTATTTATTGCTCGTAATTTAAATTTGCTTTTCATCAAATAAAAGTGCACAGGGTTCATCCACTCCTTAAAAACTTCTTAAAATCCAGTTTACAAAATTTCGGGCCCTTAAAACTGCTTAATATTTTGTGGGGCTTCTTAAAACTCTTTAATTTTACATTCACAGTAACAACTGCGAACAAAATTTGCAACCTCTGCGACCAGATTAAAATCCAAGTGAGCACGTTTGCAATAAATTGTTAAAAATTTATAATCATCTGCTGATAAATTAGCGGAAAAGCCAGAGAAAACATCAAATCTAAATTTTCTTATGCAGTCAAACATTTTTAGGCGAACTGTTGCAGATAAAACTACAGAAATAACTAGCATTGATGCTACAATTAAAGATTGCTTCATGAACTTAAGTAAACACCTTTGTCTAAATTTATATTCCCATTGCTTATAGAACTTAAAGGTGATGTAAGAAGAATTTATATTTCTTTAACCCCTTAAAGTAGCAGTTCCCAACCTTTTAAGGTCATGTGTGTAAATCTAGCTTTCACTATCATCTTTCAAATCTGTTTTTCAATCTTCAAGGTCAAATCTGCAATGTTTTGTTCATTTCACCTATTGGTTTTCAGCTTCATTTCATATCTTCATTCTGGGAAGTCTCTTGTATCTGTGCACAATGTTATTCAGTTTCAAAAACTGTCTTCTCGGAGAAGTTATACAATTGAAAAATGTTAAAAATATTGGGATAGCATGTTCGTTGTCACAGTTCTTTTGTTGAAAAATGGTACCACCATACTATCTCTTACTAAATTGTAAAGGTTATTATTAATTAATTTTTTTCAATTATTATTTAATTTATAATATATATTTTTAATAATTACATTATTCTTATTATTCCTCTTCTGTACTATGAATTAATACTAGAAACCTTGTTTTTTGTATTAATTCAATAACCTTGGTACCACCATGCTATCTCTTACTAAATTACAAAGGTTAGTTATCAATTAATTAGTTTTTTTAATTATTATTTAATTTATAATATGCATTTATTCTTATTATTCATCTTCTGTACTCTGAATTAATTCTAAAAACCTTGCTTTGTGATAGTTTTTTTTAAATCTTAATTATAACCCCCCTACCCAAAATGTTTCTGTTTTGCTTTTCATAAAAGGAGGAGGTACAGTGGAACTTGTGAAATTGACCACCTGTCTAAGTTGACCTAGTTGGCCAAGAATGGAATGGCTTAATTTAACATTGAGTGAACCCTTTATAAGTTGGCCACCTGTCTAACTTATATGTTGAACAGGTAATCAGGTAGAATTTGTCCCAAAGCATAGCTTTGGAAGTTGACCACTTACAGAATTTTTTCTAAGTCCTTCTTCTAACAACTTTTATGTAAAAAGATTAAAATGAAATACGGAGGATTTCCATAGTTACAGCATTGATAAATACCTATTTCCCTTAGAAAAAATATATTTTAACCGTATCACCACAGCCATCTTTGCTCATCATCACGGTCATCATAGAAGATGATGGCGATGCGGTCGAAAACTTAAATTATAGGTGTCGAATATTTAAAAGATTTTGATATTTTTTGAAAATCGTTTCAAACTGCATATATGTTCACGCATCACGTAAAAATGACGGAAGCAAATGATACGAAATTTTGTGACATGATAGGTGGTCACTCAGCTTAAACTATAGGCATTGAATTTTTTAACTATTTTGATTAGATTTTGAGATTTTGCAAAAACTGAGTAAATGTTTGTTATATTTCTGAAAAATGGCAATGGAATTGAATTCAATTTGGAATTATGTTAGATGCAAGTTAATTTAAACTCTAAATGCCAAAACTATTTTAAATATTTCAGAGAGTTTTTAAAAATGATGAATAAATTTTTAAATATCTACAATTTTACAATCTGTGTTGGACATTCCGAAGTCCAAGTACCAAAGAAAAGATTTTTTGCTATGCATGGACAAAAAATATGCATCTCAAAGAATCAATTGCGATAACACTGTACGATTGCTTGTACAAAATTGACCTAATCCAAATTTCTACTGTTTGTCTGGTATGTGATGACTGTGGGAGCTAGAATAGATGAATTCGTACCTTAATGATAAATTCGTAGAGTTTCAAAACTGAATAAATTTTTCATGCAGCAGCAAAACTCTGTAAATCCAAATCAATTGATTAAATAACATAAAAACTGCACCAAATTCAGGAAAAGCACTCATGAATTTGAATTCAGAGCAAACTTTTGCACTAAGATGCCGAATTTCAAACAATCAGCACAAAAAATGAATACAGAAGTTTTTTTTATTTCCTGTAAAAAAATCTGGATTGTGCTAAACGAGTTTTGCAATTGGACAACTCATATAATACCTTGTCAAGGAGACAGGGGTGTAGCCAGAAATTTTTCATTGGGGGGGGGGGGTTACGACTACTGCAACTCATATGCATACATGTGTGTGATAAGGGAGTGAAGAATATACATTTTGTATGGCAAAAAGTTCCTCCTATGACCCCCCTCCCTTGGCTACGCCCCTGCAAGGAGAGATAGGCTGATTCAAAATTACTGTGACCAATTTTAAAAGCATATAACTATTTATGGTAAGTTTTAATTGCTTTACCACCAGTTTTATTTCTAAAATGAAAGTTTACTAATTGGTAAAAACATAAGCTCCAAAAAAATATATTGAATTATGATGTAAAATCTGCAATAATTCTTCATTCTTTGTTAGAATTTGGTTGCTCCCCACCCCACTCCGAATTAAACAAACCCTGCTAAGAATAGTCTTTCAGTGTTGCTGACTGGTTATAAACAACAACAAAAAAGGTTTTGCTTATTTTAATAAAGTAGGAAAATTTTTTGCATTGATTTTCCCCCAGTTCAATGCCAATATTTTTCTTTCACTAATTGGTTTAGATTTAACTTTGGAAATAAGGCCCATTGTTTACACGAGGGGTCTAGGAATAATTGGTTTAGAATCTGATGAGTAAAGAGAGTTTATTCTTTAACATAATTGTTTTCTGCATCAATTCTAATTGCAGTAGAACTGGCATTAATTTCATGGAAACAATCCCTAAAAGTTTCTTATTTTTGCTCTTACTACTGCCATTAAGGGAAATATTTGATTTCATCATATGGGCAACAAATACTTAAAAAAGAAACTGGTGTTTAAAAGATGAAATAATTAGAACTATGTGTGTTATTTTACAAAGTTAATTATTTCATTCATCACATGTGGTTTTGTTTTACCTACTTTTGAATGAAAAATTATTTTCCATTATAAAACTACTAATTAATATGATAACATGATGTAGGTTTTAATAATTATTGTTAAAATATTAAGTATTGATCTTTTAAATTGTATAGAAAAAATGATGCTAATTGGGATATAAGTTTATTAACATTAAATAATTAGTAAAAATAAAACAGAAAGGAAGAAAACATACTGCTGTCAGATATCTGGCTGTCATTTTGACTGTATACTTGAAACCCAGTCTCCAGCCTATTGAAACCCATTACATCCCTATCGATAAGGTGATATTTGCCCATTAAACATAATTGCTAAAGCTTATATCAACATGTAGAGTAAATTAGTTTTTCTCATAACATTCACAATTATTGATTTTTTGTCTCTCTTTCACTCTTCGTAATAACTATATTTTTTTCTAAGATGTCCCTTTATATATATTTTATATATACATTTGCTAATATTTTTAAAGTGTGAGTTAGACTTTCACAAACTGCCTTTTCACATATTATTTAAATGTAAGGTATTAGCAGAAAAGTATTTGCATTGTTTAAAATGCATATTATGCATTATATCCAGTCTTGAGATATTAAAAAAAAACTGAGGCAAAAATTTCATTAACTCTGGGTTTCTAATTTTTTCCAATGGCTAACATAGAACTTTGCACAAAAAGAAATACATTTTATAAAATATTTCTTTATCTTAGCATGAAAAATCCAAGCTATTTTTTGGACATAATTAGTTTCTTTATTTTTATCTTTATATAGAGAAAAAAGAGAAGAAAAAGAAGAAGAAACAGAAAAATATTTCAGATGCTAATGATTCTGAAAAAGAAATGGCTGATATGACAGGTGTGAGAGTGAAGAAAGAAAAGCATGACCCAGGTTATGACAAATATGACACCTCATCTAGCAGAATTCAGGACCCTAACAAAAGACACTATCAAAAAGATAATTTAAGAGATTCAAGGGGTGGAAGTTCTCATACTGGCGAGACCTACCAATCAGAGAGGCACCATGGTAACAGAGATAACTTTGTAGATAAAAACAAACTGCAAGTAAAAAGAGAGTTAGAGTCTGATAATGATATTGACATGCAACCTAGTACATCAAAGAGACACAAAAAACAAAGATCATCATCATCGTCGTCATCAGATCATCATGTTAGTACTAACAGAGATAATAATAGGCATAGAAAGGACATATCTGGGCCAGAGAGACAATCTAATCACAAGAAAAATTACAAGAATAATATTAGCAGTTCTAGTAGCGATGATGGCTCAAGTACCGATTCATCTGATGATGAAAAACATTCAAATCAAAATAAATACTGTACAAAAGACAGAAACAAGTCATATGAAGAGAAGAGGGGGTCATTTGAAGAGGAAAATAGGGACAGGAATTATGACAGAAGCAAGAACTCTGATTTTGTGTCCAGTAAAAGTCAACACTCTAGCAAGAAAGAAAAGTACACAAAACATAAATTGAAAGCAAATTATAGAAATGATGATAGTGATGATTCACATCATAAAAGTTCTCACCATCACAAAAGAAAATACAGTAAAAAATAGTTTGCCTCTGAGAGGTCTGTTGAAATGTTTTCAGAGTATTACATGCATGTTTTTCAAGTAAAAGCATAAATTTTTATGTATCTTCTCTTATAAAATTTTATACAAAATGTTTTAAGGTTTATTTATTTGCTAGCTTCTACCAGTGACTTTGGCCACATCAGCTTTAGAATTAGGTCCAGAGAGAAATGAAGCATGTATGAATAACAAATATGTTTGCACTATAGACAAAAGTGACTGTATTTGAATATTATTTATTTTAAAGGAAGTATAATGCATGGTAGTATACTCCATTTAAAATAAGAGAGTATGCAAAGTTACTAAATTTAGATTTTTTTTTACGCATTTGGGGAATAGAGACAATTAATACAATTTTGAAAAAAAAAATGTGTTCTTGTAAAAGAAATATTTATGCTATTTTCATGAATTTTAACCTGTGTTAATCAGAAATAGTGCAGCTTTCTGTTAGTGAAAAGGTTTTAGAATCGGTTCTATAGTTAGAGATACCCACAGAGTGTAATGTATTAGAATTATTTTAAGTATTCCTGTAAAAGAACTATTTATGCTACATGCATGAATTTTAGCCTATAATACTCAGAAATAGTAGCTTTTCTATCAGTGAAAAAAGTTTTGGAATTGGTTCAGTAGTTACAGAGATACACATAGAACGTAATGTAATTCTTATGAGTATCCCTGTAAAAGAACTATTTGTGATATATGCATAAAATGTAGCTTGTAATAATCAGGGCCCCAATAGTGGCTGGGAGGTTCTGCTCTCGAAACTGGAAGGTGGGAGATGCCAGGTTCAAACCCTGGTCACGGCTGTAGGCATAGCTGTTCGGAATTTCCGTGGTTTCTCCGAAATTTTGTGTAAATACGGGCTAGGATCCCTTAGAAAGTTCCCCACAGAGGGCATTTCCCATATAGGCCTAGGACCCAAGTGCAGTCAATCAGCCTTAATCCACAAACAAACAGCAATACTCAGAAATAGTGTAACTTTCAAACAGTGAAAAAAGTTCAGGAATCAGTTCAGTAGCTACAAAATGCCCATAAAACATAATATATTAGAATTACTTTTTAGTGTCTTTGTAGAAGAATTATTTATGCTATATGCATGAAAGGTTGCCTGTATCCAAGATATAAGCTATCTTCATGCCAAATTTTATCCAAATGTGCTGAGTCATTTTTGTGTGATTCAATCACAAACATCCAACAAGATACATTATTATTGGTAGGTGCACATTTTATTGGTAGGATTTGGAAATTTATGAACTTTAAGAAACACATTTGGATTTTTCTTTATTATGCTTTTTAATTTGGCATAAAACTAACATAATTTCCATACCATTTCATGATTTTCGAATGCACAAAATTCTACAAATAGAATTTCTGCTTTATTTCAAAAGCATAAATCATTTTGTGTGGACGAAACTCGCCAAGCATGACCACCTAAAGTTTTTTAATTAATAATTTAAAAAGTAATTAAATTTGAAAATTCTGAGCCTCAGGTGTGCATTACCGAAGTCATGGGTTTGTATGCTCAAATTTTCAAAGCTCTGCATGCTGTAGATTTGTCTGGGGGAACATTCATTACTTCCTTGTACGTAGTATAAGGAAGTAATGTGATCCCGAAAAATTTTGGGGGCCAAATTTCGACAAAAAACACAATTTTGACTACCTCTAAATTTAATTTTAAGAATTTTTTCGATGCATCTCATCGTAGGCTAGCATGCACAATCATATTAATGCGTCTGCAACTCATTTTGACCAGCAGCGAGTCTATTGTGGCCAGTTTTTCCATGCCGTCTGTACGTACGTACGTATGTATGTAACTCGCATATCTCAAAAACTATTGGTCATAGAATGTTGAGATTTGATATTTAGGATTGTTCTATGATCTAGTTGTGCACCTCCCCTTTTGGTCGCAATTGAATGGATAGTTTATGTACAGGACCACCCAAAAGATTTGAAAGACATTACGCTCTATGGGCCGAAATTCATTAAACTCGCCTAACTCAAAAACTATTAGGCGTAGAATGAAGAAACTTCATATTTTGGATAGTGTTAACATCTAGTTGTGCACCTCCCCTTTTGGTTCCATTCGACTGGATAGTTTATCTACAGGACTGCCCAAAACATTTGAAATACATTATGCTCAATGGGACGAAATTCATTAAACTCGCATATCTCAAAAACTATTAGGCGTAGAATGTTGAAACTTTATATTTAGGATTGTTGTAACATCTAGTTGTGCACCTCCCCTTTAAGTTCCATTCGACTGGATAGTTTATCAACAGAACCGCCCAAAAGATTCGAAATACATTACGCTCTATGGGCCGAAATTCATCAAAGCGTTTTTTAGAGCTATTGGGCTATTTCAAACGACTCATAAATGATATATGCTGTAGAGTTAGAAAATGAATTTCTCCATTAAAAAAAAGTGTCTTTATCATTTATAGTTCTGCATCAGGAACACTCAAAAGATTTCCAATACATTACGGTCAATGGCAATTTTAGGGGCATTCATCCATTTCAAGCACAACACCGTCCTACCATAGTCATGTGCCTCCCTCATGAACTACGTCAAAAGTCACCAAACTTGGTGACTTTTGGTGTACGTGTGTGCATATTTAACTCTCAAATCTCAAAAACTATTATGAAATTTCATGTGTAAGATTGTTGTAACATCTAGTTGTGCATCTCGAATTTGGGTTCTAATCTACTGGAGAGTTTATTTACAGGATCACCGAAAAGAATTTCAGTACTTTAATGTCTGACATCTTCAATATAATACAACTGTAGACAGTCATTGTTTGGTACATGCCCAGAATCTCGCCGTCTGTCCTCGACCTTCGCGAGTTTTGCCGAAATATTGCCAAATTTGGCGATAGTCAGTCATTTGGTCCATGCCCAAAGTATCGCCGTTTGTCATCGTTCTTGGCGAGTTTTGGTGAAATATCGCCAGATTTGGCGATAATCTGTCATTGTTTGGTCCATGCTTAAAATCTCGTCAAATGTCGTCGACATTGACGAGTTTTGCTGAAATATCGCCAAATTTGGTGCCAAAAATTATTTTGTAATTTGTATAATTCTAAAACTTTAACGCGTAGAATTTTGAACTTTTGTATTTAGAACTATTGTAATATCTAACTGTTTTCGATATCTTTTTTGACAACAATCGACTGGGAATTTATTTACAGGGTGAGCCAAATGACTTTAAATACATTGAGGTGTATGGATGCATTCAATTCATTGAAAGTCGTTGGTCAGTGACTACTTTGGCTATCCCCAAAATCTCGCAAACTATCTCAAGTTTGTCAGCTTTTGGTGAAATATCGCCAAATAAAGTGTCAGAAGGAAATCTTTCAAATTGAACTCAGCTTGTCGATATCGAAATATTTGGTTAGAAATCACTAAACCTTACTAGTATTGATATTTTTTCTCTTTCAAACAAATAGGTTTAGAGGAAGAGTGTCAAAAATACTTTTGATTTAATAGACGTGCAAGGAAGTCATGTGTTGGACACATCAGATTTTTTTTAATATAATAGATAGATAGATTTGGAGCAAAACTGGTATAATTTCCTTGGTATTTCATGTTTTCCAAATGCACTCTATTCTTCATTGAAGTAATAGCATTTTTGTTAGCTCAAAACATGAATCATTTTACATGTTCGAAACATGCCAAGCTTGGCAACATAAAAACAGTTTTTAGTTAATAATTAAAAAAATCTAAAATTCTAAGTAGCTTATAGCCATCTCTAGGGGCCCATCTATCTCTATACCAAAATTCATCACAATCGATTCAGTGTTTTAGGTGTAAAAGCATAACAAACTCACTTTTGCATTTATAATAGTTAGGATTTATTTACATTTTTGTGTGATTGTTTTGTTAAAAAGACTATTGAAAGTTATTACTATGCTAAATTTTTATTGCTTAGAAGCCAGTATTCCCATAAATTATGATCTCACATTGTAGCACTATACAAAAACTATGGCACTTAATAATAATGCCATCATAACTGTCATAAAGTTTTCTTCAAAAAAGTTGTGTCTTCTCAACAAATTGAGAAGGTTTTTGATAGCTTTTTTTATTTTATATACCTTAAGATATGCTGATGTAAGAAAGCCTCTCATTTTATGAAGTAGGGGTTCATTACATAGTTTTTAACACTATAGTAGAAGGTTGATATACCACAAATCTCCATAAATCGCATTAACATTGCAAATGTAAACAATGAAAATCACCATTCAGAAATTTCTGTAATCTGCATTTTTAAAAAAAAATCGCTTTCCTAAAATTTTTTTATTCACAGCAGGTTTCCGTTGAATAAAAGGGTCTTTCAATGGACCAGGAATTATTTTCTTTTAATACTGATAACTCTAATTTTCTCTTTAATGATGATCTATAATACTCATTTACAGTCAGGAGGCTCAAAAACAATTCTCCTTGAGAAAACCTTTTTAATTTATTAAAGTGAAAATTTGTACACATATTAAGGTAACATCTAACTGTATTTTTGCATTTTTCTTTTATAAAAGTATTTATTTGGAAAGTGCTGCTGTGGCTGATCTCAGGAAGCACCTCCAAAAAATAGACATCTTGCGGTGAGCATGATATATCTCGAGTGGATCATTTGAAATAAAAAACTAAATATATTTCATTAGTATAATGTATTATCTTGTAATTGATTGATGGAATAAGCAGAATAATAATTTTTGACAAAATGGCGGCTTCTGAGAAAAAGTCGATTTTTGATAAAAAAATTTAGGACCAATTGCTTATAAAACGGAAAATATTTATAAGTGAGAAAAAACCTTCGATTAATTACTAAAAAATATACTAAAAAAATTTCTTTTAAAATTTGAGACTAATACATTCAGCCATTTCCTAGAAATTGTGCTCACCAACTTTAAAAATTGTAGTTTTGGGAAAAACGGGTTTAAAGTTTCAAAAGCATTTAACATTTTCTTTGCCATGTCATTGCAAATATGTGTGTAACTTCGAGAATAAACCGGATTGACAAGAAATTTTCTGTGTGTACTTAAATATATGTGCATTACAAAAATAAAATAATAAAAATCTGATGTGGACAACACATGACTTCCATGCATGTCTATTACATCAAAAATATTTTCGGCACACTTCATCTAAACTTATTTTGTTTGAAAGAGATAAAATATCAATACTAGTAAGGTTTAGCGATTTCTAGCCAAATATTTCGATATCGCCAAGCTGAGTTCAGTTTGAAAGATTTCTTTCTGACACTTTATTTGGCGATATTTCCCCAAAAGCCGACAAGCTTGAGATAGTTTGCCAGATTTTGGGGATAGCCAAAGTAGTCATTGACCACAGAATGAATTTCAATGAATTGAATGCATCCATACACCGTAATGTATTTACGGTGTGTTACAACAATCTTACACATGAAATTTCATAATAGTTTTTGAGATTTGAGAGTTAAATATGCAAGTTATTTAGCTGACCCTGTAAATAAATTCCCAGTCGATTGAAGTCAAAAAAGATATTGAAAACAGTCAGATATTATAATAGTTCTAAATACAAAAGTTCAAAATTCTACCATTACCCTAACTTTTATGGTAGGACGGTATTGTGCTTGAAATGGATGAATGCCCCTAAAATTGCCTTTGACCGTAATGTATTGGAAATCTTGTGAGTGTTCCTGTAGGAGAACTCTAAATGATAAAGACACTTCTTTTAGTGGAGAAATTTATTTATTTATTTGCCAAGAGAGGACAGCTCGCGTCACTGAATGTCTCGCTTAAAGCTACATATACATCCTTCCTGGAATTTCCCGCCACAATTTGGAACCTCATCAGAAGGTGGGGGGTTTCTGAATATTGGCACCCCTCGGAAACTGCTAGCGACCGCCGAGAGGACTTTTGGAACCACGGAATTAACATGCACGTACACCACATGTACACGGTGGTCTTTAGTGGTATTCATTTTGTAACACTTAACAGCATATATCACTTCCGAGTCGTTTGAAATAGCCCAATACCTCTAAAATATTCTTTAATGAATTTCGGCCCATAAAGCTTAATGTATTTAGAATCTTTTGGGCGGCCTGTATATAAGCTTTGCAGTCGAATGGGACCGAAAGGGGTGTTGCACAATTAGATGTTGCAACAATCCTAAATATTAAGTTTCGACATTCTACGCCTAATAGTTTTTGAGATATGCGAGTTTAACGAATTTCGGCCCACAGAGCGTAATGTATTTCGAATCTTTTGGGCGGTCCTGTATATAAACTGTCCAGTCTATTGAGACCAAAAGGGGAGGTGCACAACTAGATCATAGAACAATCCTAAATATCAAATCTCAACATTCTACGACCAATAGTTTTTGAGATATGCGAGTGACATACACATACATACGTACGTACAGACGGCATGGAAAAACTGGCCAAAATAGACTCTCCGTAGGTTAAAATGAGTTGCAGACGCGTTTATATGATCGTGCATGCTAGCGTACGATGAGATGCATCGAAAAAATTCTTAAAAATTTAGAGGTAGTCAAAATCGATTTTTTCGTCGAAATTTGGCCCCCGAAATTTTTCGGGATCGCATTACTGCCTTGTACTCCGTACAAAGAAGTAAAAAAATGATTTTTTGAAAATTTTAACTTAATGTAACCCCACAATAAAGTTTCCATTTAAAGAAATCTTTTGCTACACGAAATGTAGGTAATAAAAGCCTTACTCAACTATGCTATTTTTATTAGCACCAGAGTGCTATTAAAATCAATCGGGTTTTTTGTGTGGACATTAGCGCGTCATGTCACTTTTCAAATGTGTTTTTACTTCCTTGTACGGAGTATAAGGAAGTAATGTGATCCCGAAAAATTTCGGGGGCCAAATTTCGACGAAAAAAGCGATTTTGACTACCTCTAAATATAATTTTAAGAATTTTTTCTCATTGTAAGGTAGCATGCAATATCATATAAATGCGTCTGCAACTCATTTTGACCAATGGCGAGTCTATTTTGACCAGTTTTTCCATGTCGTCTGTACGTACGTATGTATGTAACTCGCATATCTCAAAAACTATTGTTCGTAGAATGTTGAAATTTTATATTTAGGATTGTTCTAACATCTAGTTGTGCACCTCCCCTTTTGGTCTCAATCGAATGAATAGTTTATGTGCAGGTCCGCCCAAAAGATTCGAAATACATTACGCTCTACGGTCCGAAATTCATTAAATTCGCATATCTCAAAAACTATTAGGCGTAGAATGTCGAAACTTTATATTTTGGATTGTTGTAACATCTAGTAGTGCACCTCCCAAAAGATTCGAAATACATTATGCTCTATAGGCCGAAATTCATTAAAGTGTATTTTAGGGGTATTGGTCTATTTCAAACTACTCAGAAGTGATACATGCAGTTAAGAGTTACAAAATGAATTTCTCCATTTAAAGAAGTGTCTTTATCATTTATAGTTCTGCTACAGGAACACTCAAAAGATTTCCAATACATTATGGTCAATAGCAATTTCAGGGGCATTCATCCATTTCAAGCACAATACCGTCCTACCATATAATTTACGTAATGATCCCACCACGCTCACGTGCCTCCCTCATCAACTACGCCAAAAGTCGTCACTCTTGGTGAATTTTGGTGTACGTGTGTACGCATTTAACTCTCAAATCTCAAAGACAATTAGTCATAGAATGTTGAAATTTCATCTATAAGATTGTTGTAACATCTAGTAGTGCATCTCGATTTTTGGTTCCAATCTACTGCAGAGTTTATTTACAGGACCACCGAAAAGAATTTCAATACTTTAATGTCTATGGACATGTTCATTGTAACACAACTGTAGACAGTAATTGTTTGGTCCATTCCCAAAATCTTGCCGTCTGTCGTTGACCTTGGTGGGTTTTACCAAAATATCGCCATTTTTCACCGTCCTTGGCGAGTTTTGGCGAAATATCGCAAAATTTGGCAATAGTCAGTCATTGTTTGGTCCATGCTTAAAATCTCGCCATATGTCGTCGACCTTGGTGAGTTTCGCCGAAACATTGCCAAATTTGGCGCCAAAAGTTATTTCGTATTTTGTCAAACTAAAACTTTAACCTGTAGAATTTTGAACTTTTGTATTTAGAACTATAGTGTAATATCTAACTGTTTTCAATATGCAGGGTGAATCTAAACTCTTGGGCAAAACTTTAAGGGGTGATAGGGCACATAATAAGGAATCGGAATCACATAGCAATGTGGGGTCAAAAACGCAGTTTTCACTTAACGGGTAATAATCACTTTGTGAACTGAAGTGTTCGTCTAATTTCTTAACCAAGTTTCTTAACATAAGTTTCCAAGTTTCATAATATGCTCGTCTCCAAAAATTTCATCCGTGTAATAAAATAGAATTTTTAAACTATGAATTTTAGTCTTCTGTTTTCGGAGAAAAATACATTAGTTTCTGACGAACAATGGTCGGAAAGTGCACTGTTGTTTCAGCACTTTTTCCAAAGTGATTATTAACAGCTACATGAAGACGATGTCGCCGACCCCACATAAAGTTTTGTCCAAGAGTTTAGATTCACACTGTATTTTTTGACTGCAATCGAGTAGGAATTTAGTTACAGGGTCAGTCAAATGACTTTAAATACATTAAGGTGTATGGATGCATTCAATTCATTGAAAGTCTGTGGTCAATGACTACTTTGGCTATCCCCAAAATCTCGCAAACTTTCTCAATCTTGCCGGCTTTTGGTGAAATATCGCCAAATGAAGAATCAGAAGGAAATCTTTCAAACTGAACTCAGCTTGGCGATATCGAAATATTTGGCTAGAAATCGCTAAACCTATCTATTACTGATATTTTATCTCTTTCAAACAAAATAAGTTTAGATGAAGTGTGCCGAAAATAATTTTGATTTAATAGACGTGCAAGGAAGTCATGTGTTGTCCACATCAGATTTTTACTTTCTTGTACGTAGTATAAGGAAGTAATGTGATCCCGAAAAATTTTGGGAGCCAAATATCGACAAAAAAACCGATTTTGACTACCTCTAAATTTAATTTGAAGAATTTTATCGATGCATCTCATCGTAGGCTAGCATGCACGATCATATTAACACGTCTGCAACTCATTTTGACCAGCGGCGAGTCTATTGTGGCCAGTTTTTCCATGCCGTCTGAACGTACGTACGTACGTATGTTAGAGATGGGCGGTTCGACTCATTTTACTGATTCGAATCTCGACTCACTCACTACTTCGATGATTCGAATCAGTGATTCGAATCTTGAATCAATAAAACAACTAAAGAAATTTTCCCTCTCTCTGCATCGAAAGCTGTACTATTTAAACACCCTTCACCCATTCATCGGGTTTCTTCTCCGCTGAGTTCTCGGGCAGTTAGCATCTCTCTCTCCTTGCTCCAGTAAAACTAGTGTTTAAACTGCCCAAAATGAAAATACAGGGGAGCTTCGTATGACCCCCTGGGCCTGTAAGATTAAAAGGTTAAGTTTGGTGTCAAAGTATTCGAAATTTTATGTATCGATGGGGGTCCCAGAGGGGGGGTCGAGAATCAATAAAAACGCGCTCCAATGGATAGTTTCAGAGATATACGTTAATTAATTATGGTAATTAGACTAATTAACCATGATTGAGGCTTAAAAGGACTGCAAACATGTAGAAATTGGCTCTGGGATGGTTTCCAGACTTTGGAGATGCCGTCGGAGGAGGCTAGTGTTTAAAATGCCCAAATTGAAAATATAGGGGAGCTTCGTATGACCCCCTGGGCCTGTAAGATTAAAAGGTTAAGTTTGGTGTCAAAGCATTCGAAATTTTAAGTATCGGTGGGGTGTTGAGTCTAGGGGGGGTCAAGAATCAATAAAAACGCGCTCCGGTGGATAGGTTCCGAGATATACGTTAATTAATTATGGTAATTAGACTAATAAACCATGGAGCTGTTTTTTCTGCGATGAGAGAAGAAGAAGCTTTCCGAGAGAAAGCAGTAGCAAAAGCATCACAAGCTGGTATTGATCTCAGGATTTTCTTATCGCCGGCCTCAGAGGCGTAGCCAAGGGGGGGGGGTTAGGGGGGTCATAACCCCCCATGAGGAATTTTTTGCCATACAAAATGTATATTCTTCACTACATTATCATACACACGTATACATATATATGAGTTGCAGTAGTCATAACCCCCCCCCCATAAAAAAATTCTGGCTACGCCCCTGGCCGGCCTGTATTTTTGCCCTTTATCGAATTCGAGATTTCACTGAAATGAAAATGGGAATATCGGATATTTGATGTTGAAATAAAACCGATATGTCGATTTTTGGCCCAGTCCTACTGAGGGGCTGCTGCCCCCCCCCCAAAAAAATGGGACCCTTTACTTAGCTTACAATTGAACTTTATCTTTAAATTTGATACCCAGCCCACTCCGAAATAAAATCCTGGCTACGCCACTGTCAATAACACTAACTACGCCACTGCTTTAGGCATTATTTTGTATTTCTCTGAATTACGAAAGAAAATAAAATCATTTCCCTTAAACGAAAAACAAGGTAAAAAAAAAAAACGAAATCTGCTGCAATAAAGCGAAATGTTATTTTGCTTACTACAAAGTCCTTTTGTGAGAGCGCTTAATACCGCCCCTGTATCCTTCATTAAAAGTGACAAGCACAATCCTAACTTTTTTCATTCTATTTCCCTTCACATGAAAATCCGCCACCATGTAAACTTAACGTTCCGTTTTTTTTTTTTTTTTTTTTTTTTTTTTTGAGGGTGGGGGCAGTGGGACATATATTGAAGTTAAAAGTAGAAAAGGGATGTTTCATTAAATTTTAAACAAATATTAAATCAGTCAGACAAGTTGGAAGGAGGGATTTTCTTAATTTTTTTTTCGTGGGGGAGATTGACCCCTCTTGCCCTTAGGAAGTAACGCCTATGCCCCCCGAAAAAGCAAACGATGTTCGACCCACTCCACACCCACAGACAGATAAAACTTTAAAATCCGACCACCAACCAAGAAATGAAACACCAAAGATTCGAAAAAAAAACTTCAATTAAATGAAACATCCTTTCAACTCTTTTCGACTCCTTTCGACTCTGAGTCGATAGAAGATTCGAAAAAACCCCTCCAATTAAATGAAACATCCTTTCAACTCTTTTCGGCTCCTTTCGACTCTGAGTCGATAGAAGATTCGAAAAACTAACGAATCTCAACGATAGTATACAATCACCGAAACAGAGCCAAACACTGAATCAGTAAAGATTCGTTGCTGCACCAACTCAGTGACCAACTCACCCACACCCACTCATTTACTGTTTCAAATCATCTATCGACTCAGAGTCGTAAAGAGTCGAAAAGAGCCGAAAGGAGTCGTAAAGAGTCGAAAAGAGTTGAAAGAGTAAGGGAAAATCCCTGGGAACGGCAAAGGGAAAATAAGTTTTTCTTCCCTTCGCACTTGGAATGTATTTCCCTTGAGGGCTTGAGATTCGAATCAGTAGAGAGTGAGTGTAAAGACTGAGCCACTCAGTACTAAGATTCGAATCACTGATTCGACTCATCGAATCATTGGCCATCTCTAACGTATGTATGTAACTCGCATATCTCAAAAACTATTGGTCGTAGAATGTTGAGATTTGATATTTAGGTTTGTTCTATGATCTAGTTGTGGACCTCCCCTTTTGGTCGCAATCAAATGTATATTTTATGTACAGGACCGCCCAAAATATTCGAAATACATTACGCTCTATGGGCCGAAATTCATTAAACTCGCCTAACTCAAAAACTATTAGGCCTAGAATGTTGAAACTTTATATTTGGGATTGTTGTAACATCTAGTTGTGCACCTCCCCTTTCGGTTCTATTCGACTGGATAGTTTATCTACAGAACCGCCTAAAAGATTCGAAATACATGACGCTCTATGGGCCGAAATTCATCAAAGCGTTTTTTAGAGGTATTGGGCTATTTCAAACGACTCAGAAGTGATATATGCTATTAAGAGTTACAAAATGAATTTCTCCATTAATAAAAGTGTCTTTATCATGTATAGTTCTGCTACAGGAACACTCAAAGCATTTCCAATATATTACGGTCAATGGCAATTTAGGGGCATTCATCCATTTCAAGCACAATACCATCCTATCATATAAGTTAGGTAATGGTCCGACCACGTCACGTGCCTCCCTCATGAACTACGGCAAAAGTCGCCAAGCTTGGCGACTTTTGGTGTATGTGCGTACGTATTTAACTCTCAAATCTTAAAAACTATTAGTCGTAGAATGTTGAAATTTCATACATAAGATTGCTGTAACATCTAGTTGTGCATCTCCATTTTTGGTTCCAATCTACTGGAGAGTTTATTTACAGGACCACCGAAAAGAATTTCAGTACTTTAATGTGATTGGACATCTTCAATATAATACAATTGTAGACAGTCATTGTTTGGTACATGCCCAACATTTCGAAGTCTGTCCTCGACCTTGGCGAGTTTTGCCGAAATGTCACCAAATTTGGCGATAGTCAGTCATTTGTTCCATGCCCAAAGTATCGCCATTTGTCATCGTTCTTGGCGAGTTTTGGCGGAATATCGCCAAATTTGGCGATAGTCTGTTATTGTTGGTCCATGCTTAAAATCTCGCCAAATGTCGTCGACATTGACGAGTTTCGCCGAAATATCGCCAAATTTGGCGCCAAAAATTATTTCGTATTTTGTATAACTCTAAAACTTTAACCCGTAGAATTTTGAACTTTTGTATTTAGAGCTATATTATAATATCTAACTGTTTTCAATACTTTTTTGACAGCAATCGACTGGGAATTTATTTACAGGGTGAGCCAAATGACTTTAAATACATTAAGGTGTATGGATGCATTCAATTCATTGAAAGTCTGTGGTCAATGACTACTTTGGCTATCCCCAAAATCTCGCAAACTATCTCAAGTTTGTCGGCTTTTGGTGAAATATCGCCAAATAAAGTGTCAGACGGAAATCTTTCAAATTGAACTCAGCTTGGCGATATCGAAATATTTGGCTAGAAATCGCTAAACCTTACTATTATTGATATTTTATCTCTTTCAAACAAATAAGTTTAGAGGAAGTGCGTAGAAAACATTTTTGATTTAATAGACGTGCAAGGAAGTCATGTGTTGGACACATCAGATTTTTTTTAATGAATTTTTTGGGGTTTTTACTTCCTTGTACGGAGTATAAGGAAGTAATGTGATCCCAAAAAATTTCCGGGGCCACATTTCGACGAAAAAACCGATTTTGACTACCCCTAAATTTACTTTTACGAATTTTTTCGATGCACCTCATCGTAAGCCAGCATGCACGATCATATAAACGCGTCTGCAACTAATTTTGACCAGCGGCGAGTCTATTTTGGCCAGTTTTTCCATGCCGTCTGTACGTGCGTATGTATGTATGTATGTAACTCTCATATCTGAAAAACTATTGGTCGTAGAATCTTGAAACTTTATATTTAGGATTGTTCTAACATCTAGTTGTGCACCCCCCCTTTTGGTCTCAATCGAAAGGGTAGTTTATTTACAGGACCGCATAAAAGATTCGAAATACATTACGCTCTATCGGCTGAAATTCATTAAACTCGCATATCTCAAAAACTATTAGGCGCAGAATGTCGAAACTTAACATTTAGAAATGTAACATCTAGTTGTGCACCTCCCCTTTCGATTCCATTCGACTGGATAGTTTATCTACAAGACCGAAATACATTACGCTCTATGAGCCGAAATTCACCAAAGCGTATTTTAGAGGTATTGGTCTATTTCAAACGTCTCAGAAGTGATATATGCTGTTAAGAGTTACAAAATTAATTTCTCTAAAAAAAGTGTCTATCATTTATAGTTCTGCTACAGGAACACTCAAAAGATTTTCAACCTAGACAGCACATAAGCTTAAATCAAGCTTGACATTTCCTTGAATTTGACGTATTAATACAAGCTTGACTTTAGCTTGATTTTAGCTTGCAGTGTGCAGTGATGGCGCCATCTGTGAAAGAGAATGGACAATAATATTCTAGCGTTTCTCAAATTTGCTGAAAGTTCGTAAAAGATGTGTTTTATTTTATTACCAGTGCCATATTACCGGCAGGGCAAACGGGGCAACTGCCCAGGGCCTACAGATTTTAGGGCCCAAAATCTTACATCTTACACTTTTTTAGTTTTAAAATAAAATTACAAAGGATAAAAAAAATTCAGAAGTTAAATAATTTTTTTAATTATAAAGTATGAACAATGAAAATAATTCAAATTTACATTTGTATAAATTAATTTAAACTTATTTTTAATTCTTCGAAATGCTCTATATCGATATAGCATACCAATATGTAGGAAAATAACTAACTACATTTGTAAAGAGAATTTTTAGCGTTAAAAAATACCAAAATTTCTCAATTATTTGTTATTTTAAGAAATATTTACAAAAATGACTAGTGACTAGACAAAAATGAATTTGTATTCCATACATGTTAGCAACTGTGATATAGCATTTCGAAGTAACGTTTAACTATCTGTTTCTTTGGTTTCAGATTACTTAACACAAAATTTGTGTTAAGTAAGTAAACCCATTCTTAACACAAAATTTGTGTTAAGAATGGGTAAGATATTTAAAAAGCTTTCAGTATGAACCGATCATAATCTTTTTTTTTTTTTTTTTTGAGGGTGGGGTTATTGCAAGGGGCCCAATTTTTTTCTTCTGCCCAGGGCCCACAGTTGTCTTGATCGGGTTCTGTTTATTACGCACAAAACCTGGACATTAGAACACGCAAGGGGAAGGAATGAATGGGATAAGCCCCTGTGAAGTGTAACACGAGGGGAGTTTTAGTTTTATTTACACCTAATTAACATTAGTAATTCCATTAACTAATTAATTAGCCCTAAAAATACATTTTAATATAATTAACACAATTTAGTTAGTTAATATACTTCACTTTATGGGTGGTTCACCATAGAATAAAAAAAAATAAGATTCTATAATCCCAAATATGGGAATTCTTCAAAATAAAATACAATTATACTACGAAATTGATTTCAAAATCAGTCGTTTGTCTCGATTTTGGCCAGCAGTATTGCTCATGCAGGGGCGGTTCCAGGCTGTCAATTTAGGAAGGGTCATGACGAGGGGCTTCTTAAGGCCCTGGACCCTTATGCAAATGTAGCCCCAAAGAGGCGGATAACTAGGCAGGGCCCGATTATGATCAACAGGGGCCCTGGGTATTGATGAATTTGGGGCTCCCTCTATGAAATTTGGGCCCCGTACACTTTGAACAACTTAATAACTATTTAACTCACCCACCCCATAATCATTGTACTTTTATAAATTTCTATCTATCCTTCCCTACAAAAGTGCTTTTTGAAAAAAAAAAAAAAAAAACAGAAAATTATATTTTTATTTTAAGTCTCTTGTGTTCTAGCTCAATGTGCACCCCTCTTCCAGGGCTCGATTATGACCAACAGGGGCCGGGCATTGATGAATTTGGGGCCCCCAATCTATGAAATTTGTTTTTTTTTCTCTTAAAATTTTGACATATAAAAGAATATTTAAAACAACATTTGAAAATGGGGTCCTTTCGAACTGGGGCCCTGGGCAAAGGCCCCCGGTTCGAAAGGGCCCCCATAAGCCTTATCGCCTTATGCCCATGCGATAATAAGGTTCTGCCCTCTTCCACTTGCGTCCCTGTGGAGGGGGGGGGCAGATCTCGCCAACCCCTAGCTTCGGCTCTGGCCCAAATTAGAAGCTTTTCCATTGAATTGTATAAACATGCATTCAACAAAAGCGATCCATAATAAAATTAATTTTTTTTTATAGAAAACTAGCTGAAGTACCCGTTCTTCGCACGGGAATGAACGGACTTTTTGATATTACGATTTGTGGTGATTACTATTTATTGTAATAAAGAGATATAGCAAAATGGATATCGCATTATATTGTGTTTAATAACCATGCATACCGAATTTCAAGGCAATCGTTTGTACGGTGCAGAAGGCCATGCGTTGTAGCGCAATCTAGTGGCGAGTTTTAGCAAAACGGATACGGCGAAAATATTCTTCGCATTCAGATATCGATGAATACGAAATTTCAGCACGATCGGCTGGACAGCCCTGAAGTTCATGTATTGACGCGACATCTAACGCGAAACTTTTCCCCGTGTTCAAATATCTATGTATACCTATTTTCATAGCGAGCAGTTGCACAGTCAAGAAGTGATACACTGCAGCGCGATCTAGTGGTTAATTAAAGTAATGATTTACTACAGTACCGTCAAGTGGCGAGTTATAGCAAAATGGATAACGCCAAAATATTCTCATTGTTCAAATAGCTATGTATACTGATTTTTCATAGCGACCGTTTGAATGGTCAAGAATTTGGCCTGCTGCAGCGTCATCTAGTGGCGAGTTAAAATGATAATGCATTGCAGTGCCATCTAGTGGTGAGTAACATCAAAAGGAACACAGTTAGAATATATTCTTCGGGCTGAAATGTGTATGTATAAGAAATTTTATGCCGACCGGTCGAACGGTATAGATGGATACTGAAAAATATTCTCCGTGTTCTAATATCCGCATGTACCAAATTTCATCGAAATCGGTTGGACGATATTCGCATAGTAAACGGCTAAACGGAATAGAATTCGACGTTCTGCTGCACCACCTAGTGGCAGGTTAGAAGAAAACGGATAGCATAAAAAGCTTCTCAATGATAAAAGACTTAGGTGAACCAAATTTCATGGTGCAACGGTGCTCAACGGTGCTAGAGTTTTTCAACCTCATACACACATACCAACATTCATTTTTATCTATAACCAGTGTCATTATATATCCCAGTCTCAAATAAAATCCAGTTTCAAATCTAAGCCTCGCCAAAGTGCCAATATATACGCCATCCTTATTTCACACTTTTTTCACTACAGGGGGTTACAATTACGGAAAGCTTTTTGCGAGGAGAACATAAAAAATCTCTTAAATTCCGGGAAGGGGTGGACTTTCAAAGTTTTAAAGTGGACTATGATTTATTCTATATTATTTTACATTTCTGTGCGAAATTTCAGGCTGATAGGTCCATTTTTGTGGATTTGTATACAAATCAAATCCACAAACAAACAGAATTTCATTTTTATTTATAAGATTAGTCTTTCCATTTCAGATAATGTTCTGAGAATGTGTGTGGAAATAACATTTGACGATTAAAATTATTCGGATCATCACTTATTCAGGTGTAGTGGAGAATGAGACTAGTTTTCCCTTAAGACAAAGGGCCTGTATCCGAGCTCAGCTTTGGCCTATCCCTTAAAACATCCTGGTCACTGATCAAAATGACAAATCATTCAGGCATTCAAAAGAGTTATTATAGATATAAATTTTAATTTAAAAATGATGTGACGCTCCAAGAAAAAATGTGGGGAGGCTCATTTTAAAAAAATCCTTTAATTTATTCATTTAATTTGTATTTCATAAAAATTTTATGATTTAATTGTTGATTGTAAAAAAAAAAAGTAATTTTTATCAACATGGCTTAAGCAAAAACTTAGATTTTCGATTTACCATCTTCAATCATTTATGTCTAAACGACTGGAACTTTCTTAAATGTTTAACCTCTCCGTTTCTCAGGTTTTCGACCACTCAAAAAGACATCTTATGATTTTGATCAAAGTCAAATTTTTCAAAGTTATTCACGTTTTCTATTGATAGAGATTTATGTATATTTCTTTGTTATTACAACTTACGAAAGTCGGGTGATCAAAAGGTTTGTTTTCAGAACTTTGCTTCACTTCCAACGCACGATCACAACGTAAAAATTTTGGATGATTTTTTGGAAAAGAGCAAAACATCGCAAAATAAGTATTCCGTACTAAGGTTATTCTTTTAAAAAACATGCATTTTTTGAACCTCTTCTAAAAGAAGTCAGGGGTGCTGGAGATTCGAAAAAAAATATATACACATATATTTATTAATATACATAAAATATACATTTATTAGACATACAATCGAATTCACTGAATAAGCTCCTTAATATCTAGTCATATTTCTTAAAAGAAAAATTTTTACACATAAAACCTTTTTATGGATAAATGAAATATACGTAATTCTTTTTACAAGTTGTACTATACATTGAAATAGAGGATAAACTTAGATGAGTTACGAACTTTATAGGGAAAAAAAAAATAATTTAAAAAAATCTTAAATATCGAAATTTTGTAAAATGTATCCTTTTTTGAAAAATGTTTCTGGGAAATTCCATGTTTAAGAATTTTTTTCTAAAAGTTCATAAAATTCACCGTTTATTTATTTCATTGTGTAGTGCAGCTTCCAAAAAATTATCCTTAATTTTTTGGAACCTCTTGTGAAATCACTGAAATCAGTTCATGTGTACCAGTGTACCAAGATCGTGAGGCAGATTTTGTTTCTTCGACATAGACTTTTAATGAGACTATACGTCTTTACAAATATCTTTTCAGAGTAAAGTTAGATTTATTGTAACAATAATTGTTATTGTAACGAGATTAGGTTATTGATTAAGGCAAAGCTACACGAGAGGTATATGTCTAAAGGGGAGTATGCTTTAGGTGAAGAATTTTCTAAGGCGTTCTATAGCATAATCACTAGCACGCGTTCTATAGCATAATACATCTGGAGAAAACCACCCAAAACTCTGGACCTTTAGATCGACAGGCACTTGGTAGGCTAGAACCATAGCCGCCATCTATCCTTTCAGTGGTCTTAAGCACTCGGCCACTGTTATTGTTTCAAATCGATTGGAGAATATTTAAAAAAAATGTTTGAAATACGAAAAAGTAAAAATGTTGTACACATAAAAATAAATAAAGGTAAAAGATTAAAAATTAAACTCTGATAAATTACTATAACTGTCGAAAATCATAAGTTGGACACCCCCACAATAAAAAAAGTTAATTAGGCATAATAAGCATAAAATCTGGAAGATAGATAATTTAATGACGGGTGGGGGGGGGGTGTATTGTTTTTTCCACATTTCTCCTTGTTCATTGTGGCGTTTTCTTACAACTTTTCGTTTCTAGTCTTGCAAAGGCAGACTCGTTTGTCCCATTTGTGCTTTGTCTCCGACACATAAGAAAATTCGCATTCAAGTTTAGTTCCTTGTATCCGAAATGCCGAAATGGGTGACACTGAACCTTTTACTTATTAGTCTGGATTTAAAATGGAACATTAGTTAATCTCTGCTACCGTTGGAGTCCTAACGAGAGTTCTACACCAAAAAGCAGATGCAAGAAGTGTATGCTTTTCGAAAACAAATACACATGCTGTTCATTTGTGAAACGCATAAAGGAACTGAAAAATGGCTTTTGGGGGTGTTGGCAACTCCCTGGTAAACTAATAGCTTTCATGCCCGGAGCACTAAGAATTTATAATGGTTCTTGACCCCTTACTATACCCATCTTTAAACTTAAAAAGCTATGCCACTACTAATTAATGGATTGGTCTTTTGTCAATGGAAAACACCTGATTAGCGCTTAGTTGAACATGCGATTTCCCTTAGAATTTTTTTGGACACTGAAAGGAAACATGAGTTTTCGGAGAGAAAAATGTTTTACAGGACACCAGGGGCGTATTTAAGCAAAATTCATTGGGGGGGGGGCGTATATGATGATTTTGCCGACTAACTTAAAAAAATTATATCTTTGAAAGTACGTTCTGTCTCTCTCATATGTGTCTCTACTATATAAAGTTCAACATTATTAACCAATCGGGATCGAATTTTAGACTTGCGGAAAATATGGGTGCGTTTAAAGATGGATACATAAACACCAGCCCTTTCTTTGAGCTCCACTGTTGTAAAAATTCCGATGAAGTATCATGATATTAAAGAAAAATATGTATTTATTATTATTTGTTGTTGTTGAATGTGCAAATGGAAATTTACAATTCAAATTAATTAAGTTCAAGCGCTTAGTAAGATGGTACTTACAGCATAAATAATATTTTATTTATACTTACATAAAAGAAAAGATTCAATCATGAATTATTTTAACTACATTTTTGTTCTTTTACTATACAATATGCATTTTAACCCGACGCTTTTTTAGACGAGACCATCTACTATCCACAGTTCCTAAATCTATGCATTCCAAAATATCCTTTTCACAAGCAAGCAACACGAGTGCATTCAGACGGAGATCGGTCTTCTTTCTTCACACTGATCTGGAGGAAAGCTTTTCGATATGTTACCCATATTTAATTTCCTAATTTTTTTACAAGGAGGAATGATATCCAACATATTAGGACCCTCTCTAAGCAATCATTTAAAGATACACATAGTTTTTCACTATTTTTAATTTACTGAATGTTCTTTCGTTCGAAGCCACAGTGACTGGGGAAGTTAGAGCTAAACGACTGACACGGTTCGCAAGCGGAAGAATGTTTTTTAAGGATTCTGATTTCCTGGAAATGTCCTCCATTGTTTCAGCTTCTGAGCAAAAATCTGACAGAACTTCCAACTCAGCCTGTAAAGCTTCCATGTCGACAATTGCCTGAGTTTTTGGAAATAAATCTGCAGCTTTCTTAATTAGATCTATGGTTAATTTCTCTCTGGCTATCTTATGGGAGGATTCATTATCTCATACAGCTGCGTGATTATGCTGATGCAAGAATTGAGATTATCAGCAATCATTACCGTAAGAGTATCCAATACCTTCTTAAAATCCGTGCGATAGAAAGTCATAAGTTCGGGAGTATAGAAATTGTCTCGATTGTCGTCCAATTTCTTTGGCGCCAATCTTCGTCGATGTTGCATCATTTATCATGTTGCATTCATGGTAAATTCATTTAACGGATCTACACCGTGTTTAGTTGAAAAAATAATTGCGCTTTGTATTCTTATCTGTTTTCATCATCACTGTTAATTATCTCCAGTGATTTGATGCATGCCTTTATTATTTTCGTAGCGTCGATTATGTTCAGATCCTTCGACTCAAGCTTTTCAGTAAGTAATTTGCACTTGTACAGAACGTTCTTGAGAAACATGAGTGAAGCAATAAAGTCAAACGACAACATTTTCTTTCTTAGACCTCTTGCCTTAGTCCTTGTTTTGCTATCAAAAATAGATGAATCAACTATTTCTTTCAAAACTTGTAGGATACATTCATATGAAGTGTAAACCGCTTTCAATGACTCCGCTCGAGCAGTCCATCTCGTCTGAGAAAGATTTTGCAGTAAAAGAGCATTTACTATTTTTTTCAGCTCGTCTACTAATGGCTTGTTTCTTTTTGTTCTTGCTGTAAAAAATACATAAATTTCTTCCAGTGCCGAGAAAAAAAAACAGCTATAATATCGCTAGCATTACAGCTATGTTTGACGAACGTGTTGAGTCTGTGAGCTTGACAAGGAATAAATGGCACAATTCGACCCACGATTTCTGAAAAAATTTTCTGGGTGCCTTTGAATTCTCCTGACATGCTCCTTACAAAATCGTAAGACTGGAAAGTTACCTTTTCTGTATCAAGCTCATTCTTTGCAAGTATGTGCGCTATCTCATTTGCAAGGCCGAGACCGGTTTTATCGACTGTTTCTGCAACTTCAAGAAGTCACTTCTGAGTTTTTCCATCTTGATCGACATACCTCACTCCAACAGCTAATCTATCCTGGTGAGAAGCATCTGGTGTGGTATCTGCCATAATTCCATAGAATGGTGCTTCTTGAATATCGCTAACTATCTTTTTACGCACTGCCGTCGCTAAAACATCAATCATCTCGTTTTGGGATGAAGCGGAAAGATAGCTTGTGTGGTATGGCCTGAAATGTATGTCCTCAAGCCATTTCCTTAGTACTGAATTATGTCTGGAGATTAATTTGACAATTTGAAGAAAATTGACATTTTCATCTCTGTCATTTCCCCCTGAATGCCAGACCTTGTCTGCCCAGTGTCCGCGTAATGTCCATCAAAATCGTTACCACTTCAGTATTAAAAGCAAGATCCTGTTCTTCCAGAATTATCTGCTTGCGCTTGTTCGTGTCGAGTAGCACATCAATATGATTATGCATCATCATGAACTGACAGTAATCTAAAAGAGCAATTCGGTGGGAGTTGGAAGAGAAATATTGAGCTAGTTTTCCGTCCTTTCCTTTTCCTACACTCTTCATTTTGTGCCATTTGTTTACACCGCTCTCAACCCAAGCATTTTGTTTTTTTTTCTCTGCCAGAACCTTCATGAAACAGGCAACAGACGAAACAAAAAGCAGCGTTGAGTTCTGTGCTGTATTCCAAAAACGGATACTCTTTGTACCAAGCGCTGTTGAAACGTCACTGCCTATCCTGCGGGATGGAGTAGTTTATCGGATATGTACCGAGTTTTGGCTGATACGGACCTAAACTGATCAAATAATGTCTTTGATTATCTGACAGTATTTTAGACCTTTTACCTGGGACATGCTCAACTATGCAATCGCTCCCACTTTCCGTAACGCTAACATCTCCACGCTTCTGCTCAATTTCTTTCACTACCTTACCACAGATATTTAACACCGACGAACAATTTTCTTTTGCTTTAACAACTATATCTATGATCTCCATAAGGGACGGGAGAACACTTAATTCGACAGATTGAGTTAATTTTTCAATAATCGGCTTGCAATCGTTCAAGCAATCGACTAAATGATTGAACTGTCCAGCACATTTCAATACACTAATATGAATGCCTTCGTCGAAGTCGTGGTCATATTCAGTGCCGAATTGGTCATCTAGATGATTAGAAATTTTGTTTGAAGTGGAGGTATCGGTGTTATTTTCTGTCGCTTGATTTTTAAAATCCCTAAATTCAACCTCTTCAGCAGTCGTAGGTATAGTAGGTGTGGAACAAACTTCAACATGTGGGTTTGCACCCTGGAGATCCGATGGCAAAGGATTGTAGTTTGTATTGGTTACAGTTGCATCTTCAGCAGTCGTAGGCGTAGGTATAGTAAGCGTGGAAGAAACTTTAGCTGGTGGTTTTGCACACTGCTTACGGGTTCATATACATATATATTTCACATTTTTCATTACCAGTAATAATGGAAATTTAAGAAAAATCAGTTATTTGAGAACTGTATCCTGTATCTATCGATACTGACAATCGAGAATTTGCCGACTCAGATCAAATTTGCCGACTGTGATCGAATTTGCGGACATTAGGGGGGGCGAGACGCCCCCCTACGTCCCCCCAGTAGCTACGCCCCTGCAGGACACTGGGTTTTTGGCGCTAATGCGTAGTATATCATTCCATACTTAAATTTTGCAGAACTGCTGACTTCCATATATTCATTTTCAAAGGGAAAAACAGTTTTTCCTATGGAACAAATTACATATTTAAAAGCTTATAATCATGGAATGTGATGACAGGGTTACGAAGGTTTTTTTGATTAAAAGCCTTCTTATGATTACCATAGCTCTTTCGAGTAGACGTAGTGCTAAAAATTCTCATTACTTTATTGAATTCAAAATATATCACAGTGATCTGTCTAATGGAGGTCATCACTGAGATGTGCACATAAAACTTCAAGCTAAATAGTCAGCTTCAAACTTTCTAGCACATATTCATTCAAATTTCACTTAAGAAGTGTAGTGGCTAACAATGCCGGAAATTTTTTATTGTGTACAAAGTCGCTAATTAATCAGAACTATTTTTAACACTAAAATAGCTTTAATAACGTTTGAATATGGGTTTTTTCCTTCTAAAATTTAACGCAGGCCGCCTTGGAGCCCATAGCCCATAGGGAAGCATACTCAGCTTGATGTGTAATAGGGCCCTGTTTAGGTATGGTCCCCTTCCCTCGTGACCCCCTTCCTCTTCGATAATTTTTATGGTCTTGTAGTAGTTACGCTAGATTTGGATTCCATAAATTAATTATTTACAAACATAGGTGCTCCTTAGAGTGCTTTTTAAGACGAGGAAGGCTATTTGAAAGTGTGTGTGTGTGGGGTTGAATACGAGTGTAATGTATTATGCACATACAATTCACACATTTTTCTATAAACCCTTTTTTGATTTTGAGAGTTTTCTTTCATTGTGGGTTCGGGGCAACTATCCCATCCACCCTTACCTTAATCAGGCTCGTTGTGACTCCCTCTTCCTTTGCTCTCCATATATGGATGGATATGGATGAACGCACATATTTACAAAACGGCTGCATATTTTTCTGCCAAGGAACAACGTCTGAGCACGTAGAATAATGTGTGCATACTTTAGTGTTATAAAATAAACTAGTCCTCTTTAGAGACCAATGGTCTTCTAAAGAGGAATTCTTTTTCAGCAGCACAATGTGATATGTATGCAAGGCCTCCGAATTTTGGGCCCCTGTCCAAGCTCGGCTTGGGCCCTCTTTTTTTGGGGACGGGGCTAATCTAGGCCCCTTAGTTGAAGACCATTTGGGGGGGTGTCATGACCCCCGTGACCCCCTCTCTGTAACCGCCACTGTGCTCATGAGTGTTGCGAAAGTTTTAAAACGTGTGCTGCTCTTAAGTTTATATTATGTTTATTTCCCTATTAGTAGAGTCTCTAAATCACACATAACATTATTTTAATTTTGATGCATCTCATGGAAAAAAAACAAAAAAAACAAATAACATATCGCCCACTTATCAATCTGGCCAGAAAACGGCTTGATAATTCACTTCAAACTTTAGTCATAACTGCCCGAAGCTTAGTAGCTGAATGGATAGCGCGCTCGCCTACCAACCGAAAGGTCCCGGGTTCTATTCTAGCCACGGACACTCGATGGAAATAGATTAAATTAAATTGAAATTTCAGCGTAGAGGGGAAAATGCGTGGCAAAGTAAAATATGTGGGGCGAGTTCGCCGACCGGCGCCCCGTGTATTTAGGAAATTTTTTTTAGGAAAATTTTTTAAGCTTGAAATTAAGCTTGCTATGTCAAGCTTGGTTCAAGCTTGAAATGCCAAGCTTAATGCAAGCTGGGCAAGTGTAAACTAGAACACTTGATTCAAGCTTGAATTAAGCTTACACGCTTGAAATTTTCAAGCTTAATTCAAGCTCATGACTTGATAAATCAAGCTTGCTGCAAGTTGATGCAAGTTTGCTGTGCTGTCTGGGAATACATAACGGTCAATGGCAATTTTAGGGGCATTCATCCATTTCAAGCACAATACCGTCCTACCATATAAGTTAGGTAATGGTCCGACCACGGTCATTTGCCTCCCTTAACAACTATGCCAAAAGTCGCCAAGCTTGGCGACTTTTGGTGTACGTGTGTATGTATTGAACTCTCAAATCTCAAAAACTATTAGTCGTAGAATGTTGAAATTTCATGCATAAGATTGTTGTAACATCTATAGTTCGGAGACAGCTGGCATTTTTGATGACCAATAACAAAAAATCTGAAATCTCGTCCTATAGTTCATTTAGTTTAGTTATACATATAACAGATGCGAACGTCAGCTGACGCATTTGCGGTGGGTGGAGCCACCCCGGCAGCCCAAACATGTAAAATAATTAAAAAATAATTATAATAAAAAATTCGAAATTTTGTACATGTGTTTATTACGTTGTACAAAAATGGAAAAAAATAGTCAGCTGCCGACGATCATCTGCATTAGACTGCATAGCGGTGGATTATACGTCAACATGCAAAGAACATCCGTTAAGTAATCTATATAAATAAAACAAACTGTAATATGTCAGTTAGTTAGTTTGTTTGTCTGTGTCTCGCGTAGCTCGCAGACGGATGATCGTAGACCTACCAAATTTTGTACGGAAATTCTCCAGGACGGGTCCCGACACACCTCGAAGCGATTTTTTCAAAATTCGAATTATTTTAGGAGATATCGATAAAAAACGTGTCGCAAAAAGAATCATTTTTGCTCTCGCCATTTCGCAATTGTAACTCCGCCAGTGATCGATCTCAGATTTTTTCAGAAGAGTACAAGTACTCCTTAACCCTTTTAGAAGGAGTATTTTTCTATCCACGGCAGTAATAAAGCAATGAACTATTATGCTGCATTTTAAATGCATAATTAAATTGCATTTAACACATAAATCATATATAATAACTGATTACACAATCTAGGTACACTGTTAGTGTTAACTGTAAATTTCGCTGTTTACATTAAAAGTTATCGTAGGGGGAAATCTCGCCGTAATCACAGATCATAAAACGGAATTTTATATGGAAAAGGAATGCGTGAAAACATGCATTCCGAAATTCTTATGGTGTACTCTAAATTTCTAAGGCGTGAAATACGCATCTAGAGGCGTTATCGCGATCACTGAACCCCGCAGTGGAAAGAGCGAGGTTTGAGCAAATCTAGGTATGTTGCCATGTTTGGCAAGTTCATTAAATGATTCAGACTCTTGAAGTAAAAATAATAGAATAACGATTTTTTTTGTTTGGATTATTTGTAAGGTTATTTTTTAATTAAAATATCGTGTGCATGTGAAATCTCGAACTCGCGGTTTAGATTCACCCTGCTTGGAAAGATACCATTTTGCCAGATCGTACCTAATGCCAAGATGGCGCTTTTAAAACCAGTTACAATTAGTTATTCTGTTTTCGAAAAACGAACAATCACTAATTCTAAACTCCTGTTGTCTAAGCGAACATACTATTTGAAAACTGTCAACTTTGTGTAACACACTTTGAGTTATTTATTTCATATACTTTTTAATTTGGCGTAAAATGGGTGTAATTCTACTTCAGGTTTGTCAATTTCACGCTTTTCTACATACTTGGAATATCTTGCAAAGGAATGAATGATTTTTATGACAAATAGGGAACCATTATGTTTTATTATTTCAGTTTTTATTAATTGCTTCTCAAGTAATTCGATTTTCGAAATTTAAGTCAGCTTATCAGGTTCCTCGGAATTTTCCGAATCCGTGGACACGTTTCTCGAAATTGAAATCCCCACGGTTCAGGAGAAAATATCCGAACAAGCTCTTGACTGCGGCAGCGACAGCGGCCGTTACTTTTTTTTAGAATAGAGAGAGATACCTACTCATAAACTCATGTTGAAATTGCTTGTACATTTCTATTGTTAAATTGGCTCATATTTTTATGCGAAGCGCCACCTAGTGTACATTTTTGAACTAATTATATAATAAAACTTCTTTGGTCCAAGGGTCTGGATATCTCCTGTGGGTGGTGACAACGCGCTTCGAAATACGACCGGAGCGTTTGCGTGTAGGAGATGCAGGTTCAGTCGTCATTGACGAAGCAGACTCACTAGACTGACACATGAAGGCAGGTTTTAGACGGTCAATGCCGACAGTAGATTTTGTTCCATCCTTCATTATAGTGAAAAATTTTGATGTTCTGGAGCAAACCTTATACGGTCCATCATAAGGCTGTTGCAGGGGTCGATGAACACTGTCCACACGAACAAATACATGTGAAGTCTCATTTAGTTGAGAATGAATGAAAATACGTTCTAAACCATGTCTGCTTGCTGGAACAGGGAGAAGCTGCTTCATTATGCCGACGACGATTGTGTGCCCCCCAATTTATTGCAAAAGTCGCCTATATTGGCGACTTTTGCAATAAATCGCCAAATATTTTAAGAAAAAAGCCTTTTGAAAAATGAATTCAGCTTGGCGATATTTTCATTATTTCTCGGGAAATCAAAACATACCTAATGTGCTAATATTAGGTTATGTTGATTCCAATGGGAATTTTCAGAATTCATTACTCGCGTTCTAATTAACCGATTTAGTGTGATGTGTTGTGTTAAGGCAAAGCTACGCAAGGTCTGTCTGTTTAGGGATGTGTGCGTGTATGCGCGCGCGCGCTCTAGTGTGTTGGAAAGTGTTTTATAATCGATGCGTTTGACATTATTTATCTTGTTACTTTATTTTTTGCTTAGAACCGTACTATTCGCCTACGAGAGTCGCCTAATGAATGACTAGAGAGGAAGGTTTTTTAAATTAATAACAAAAGTAAACTTTTTACTTGCGTAACTCTAATGATAAACCGCGAAAAATGTTTTTTGGACAGTGGAAAATTAGTAAATCAGTGTAACACTAAGAATTTATTAAAAAATCACCCGAGATAAGAAATGCGTAGTCCATTTATGGTAGTGATAAAGAGTTTTATCATTTAAGTATTTAATAGTTTAGTTTTGTGAGTGTCATTTTATTTATTTGTTACTAAGAATATAAACCAATTGTACAATAAGATTAAAACAATATTCTTAAAATATAAAAAGGCATTTATCTTCTGTTAATTAAAGTACTCCATTGACCCGATTACACAAAATTATGAGCAGTTAGAATGAAAATTAATAATAAAAATAATAAATTCTACAAAGCATTAGAGTCGTACTTTTTTTTCTTTTTCTTTTTTTTTTACCGCCGTGTACTTTTGTGATTTTTTAAAAATGAAAATTCATAATAAAATAAAATAAATTCTATAGAGCCTTAAATTTTGCACTAATTTTCACTTCTGTGTTCTTCATAGGGCTGAAAAGCAAGTGTTAAGACTTTAAAAAGACTTCCGTTATCTTCTGCAAGTTTTATTTTATTTTTTTATTCAGATCCTATCACAAAGCGTACGTTATTTCCAATTATAGGTTAGAATATACTAATTTACTGACTGTTTCCGTATTGACTTAGACAACCTGGAAAAAGAACTATCACTTTTGCCTCCTTGAAGATTAAAAGGAAAAAAAAAAGGCAAATTTGAGCAATAACATTGCGCAAATTATCTGTAATACCGTGGAATTTACGAATTTTCATGCTTTATCTCTTAAAACTGGGGAAGTTGGGGAGGGGGCGGGGGGCAAAAATTGAAGTTTAGACGAAATTTCAATTTTGCGAAACCTGTTACCCTTATCAAACCTCACCTGCTGTCTCGCATGTTTTTGTGCAATCTTTGATAAGTGTAAAGCTCATATACCAACATGACATAACTGAAATGCACAGTTTTTTTTATAGAATCAGTGAAAGATGGAACTACTTATCCTCGCAAGTCTATTGGCCGCTGCTTTTGCTACGCCAAGTAAGATTATCTTGTAGACTTTTTTTAAAACCTATCCTACTATACGTAGTTACGCGGATCCCTGACTCTCCATAACAATTCCGTGCAACCACTCCAAAATAAAACTTTTACCACCATTACTCCAAAAAGATTTAAAAGTTAAGCACAAAAAGCCTAGTAACATCTACATTGTTTCTACGATCAGCTTGAAATTTTTCATAATTATGTATAAAAATATAGTAAGCAATCTGTGCTACTTTAAAAATCTCAAAGTCCACCCGTTCTCTCATTTTTAAGCAGCTTTTGCTATTTTTCGGCTCCATTTTATTTCCTAGTAAAAAAAGTTAAATATGCGTGACAAAATTTGTTGTCGCAATTCACATGACATCATATCGAAGTTCCGGTGATCAGACTTTGAAGGGAAAGTTGTGAATTCGATTCGCTTTAAACAGGTTTTCCAGATAACATAGTTTAATTATTATTATTAAAATGACCGTCTGCATGAAGCATCGATATAAGAGGGTCTGTTTACACAAAACAAATCGTTCGAATGCGGAATATTTCCGCGCGTTTCCAGAAGAGCATGAAATTCGATTTGGGTATATCATAAAAATTGAAGTTATTGATTTTAGGTGGACGATGATTAAATATATTGAGTGTAGACGTATTTTCGTCAAATGGTTTTTCTATAGCGCCCGTTCTAATCGCCTACACAACGGGCATTGACTTCTAGTTTTAAAGATAATGGATTATGGTGGGAAACAAGTGAACACAAGAATTTAAAAGATGAAATATGTGAGCTGCGCCATATTGGTGAAGTTGGTGATTTTGTTAATTAAAAAGAAAAAAAATGGAACACCGCGGAGTTATCCGATTCCAATATTGTTGCATAGCAAATAAGGAGGCCTATTCTCTCCCATTTGTAAGCTACCAGGCGTTAGTTAACTGTGTAGCTCGAAAAAATCATGCACTTTTGGTACTTAAGTACAAAAAAACTAATTATGTCAAGCACATTTCAAAATTTTGAGACTTTCTCTTAGCAAGCTGTATTACATATACTTAAATAAAGACAGATCCGTTTGTTTGTTTGTTTGTTTGTGTGTGTGTGTGTGTGTGCCAGAAAAAAATTCTGGCATGCAAAACTCGGTGCCTGTGCCACGCAATTGCCATTTCTTGACTTAGCGTATGCATGCGCTAATAATACAAATATATTTTTTTTAAAGAATAAAAGAACTTTTAAATATATAGTCTTGTTCTAGACGAGTATAAATATACCGGTAATTTTTAATTCAATTTTGGAATTCTTTAAAAATGTTGTATTTTTATGTTGGGAAAATAGAACAGCAATCAAAAACAAGTTTAAATGCTTGTGATAGTATGGGGCCCCCAAAATAACCTCTCGCCCGGGGCCACATTGAAGTGTAATCATCCTCTTTTATACATATGGGCCAAATACATATGTATAAAAGAGTATAAATATATAGGTAATTTTTAATTTAATTTTGGAGTTCCTTAAAAATGTTTTATTTTTATGTTGGGAAAATGGAACAGCAAATCAAAAATAAGTTTAAAAGCCTGGTGATAGTATGGGGTCCCCAAAATAACCTCTTGCCCCGAGGCCCCATCTAAGTATGATCAGGTTCTTTTATGCTTATGCGTCATACACATATAATTCACGCATTTCTACTATGGACAATAGTGTTTATATTTTTGGGACCTAAATTCATTGAAGACGGGCAGCTATCGTATCACTGCACTGAAGGTAGCATTATAGCATAAATATTGTACTTAGCAGAATGAATTTTTTTTGAATGGAGAGATATCATGTTAATTCAACGATATTTTGAATAGGAATGGACACGAGACGAGAAACAGGGCTGTCTGATCTCGTCTCGCAGTGATAAACCTCTGTCTCGTCTTGCTTCTCGTTTTGCTATTTGTTTTTATTTATTCATTTCCGAAACTGCCTAAATGTAATATGTATGGTTGATGGGAGTTACATTTGCTTTTGAAACTATATAAAGTTTTGAATTTTGTAGGAAATGATGCAGAACTCAGGACATGGTGCGCAAATAAAATTTTAATCCAACTAAGCGGCTCCAATGTGGGTAATAGTGAATTTATAAAAGTTTCAATTGGGGACGAGATCATTATAGTGAAGCCTGCTTATCCTCCCTCTCGTTTTAGTGTAGTATGAGATATAGGTTTCATATTTAATCGGGAACCCGGGTTTAACCCGTTCATTCACACCATCAAAAAGAAGAGACAACAGGGAAGACTTGTGACCAGGGTTGTTTCTCAACATGGATCTTTGAATGCTCCGACTCAGCGTTGTACACTCACATGCAAAAGTTAATCACGGAGAGGAAAATGCTAATTTCCAGAAGCCAATCAGAATTGAAAAGGATGTAAATTCGCTGCAGAAGTAGATGGAAGTATGCAAATATGTTAGGTAACAGCTAATTGCGCTTTCATGTCAAGAAATATGCAAAAAGGGCAGTCTTATAAGATGCCAGCAATTTGTTTTAAAGAATTGTACAATTGTTTTAAAGAAATACGTGTTTCTATGACTTCAAGAAGACGATTGGAAGATTCGCAACGCTGGCGTGCTGTGGGGCGCATTGAGGCAGGACAGTCGATCACAGACAGGGGCGTAGCCAGAAATTTTTCATGGGGGGGTTACGACTACTGCAACTCACATATATGCATACATGTGTGTGATAAGGGAGTGAAGAATATACATTTTGTACGGCAAAAAATTCCTCATGGGGGGGTTATGACCCCCCTTGGCTACGCCCCTGATCACAGATGTTGCTCTTTTTTCGGCGTTCATCATTCTGTAATTTCACGTTTATGGGAACAATTCCAAACCACGCAGACAGTTGTCCGAAGGCCCGTAGACGGTCGCCCAAGGGTTACAACCCCACGGAAGATCGATATATTACTATTTTTAGACAAGCGGAATCGCTGAGCGACCTCCACACGTGTGACATCTATGGTTACAGCGTCCATTGGTAAGGCGATATCTGTAACTACTGTACGCCGAAGGGCCGAAGATTGCATATGAGTGGACTGTACGCACGGTACCTCGAGTTTGAGTTTTTCTATCCGTCCAATCAAGAGGGGCACTATTAAAGTGGTGGCCGGGAGCATGCCAATTGGACTGTGTCTGACTGGGGCAATGTCATGTTTACTGATGAGTCAAGATTTGCTCTGGGGCTAGATGACAAACGTATAAGGATATGGCGTGAACAAGGAACACGCAATCAGCCCTAAAACATCACCGAACATCACGCACTCCGAAGCGGAAGCATTATGGTGTGGGCAGGGATTTCATTGCACATCTTTAAACGGGGTTCTGTGACAGCTGTCCGATATCGAGATGAAGTCCTAGAACCCATTGTGAGATTGTACGCTGCAGCAGTTGGCCCTACTTTTGTTTTAATGGACGATAACGCACGTCCCCATAGAGCTGACATCGTCGATGACTACCTGGAGAGTGAAGGGATTGCGCGTATGGCGTGGCCAGCATATTCGCCCGACCTTAATCCCATTGAAAATCTTTGGGATGCTCTCGGCCGTGCTGTATCTTCACGTTTCCCACCTCCAGCCACTCTTATTGAGCTGGAAACTGCTCTACAAGAAGAATGGCGATTGCTTAATTCTGCGGTGGTTGACCACCTAATTGAAAGCATGGTCACAAGGTGTAAACTTTGTATACAGATGAGGGGGGATCACATACCCTATTAATGTCCTTTTTTTTCATTTTATGCTGTTTATTTTCACTTTATACATAATTCTGTTTAAGTCTCCAGTATGTCATTATCTGATAACTTACAAAAATTTAATATTGTTTTCATTTCTGTATATAATTATTCATTTTGTTTTATGCATAAATATATATGCTACTTTCCTGCCGAATTTTGTGTCAATCAAAGCAGTATTTGTTGATTCTTTTTGCATTTTACATCTTCGTGCTTAACTTTTGGAAGTGAGTGTATTTGCGAAATCGCTGCCGTAGATCATTCATTTACGTTCGCCTAGCTTTGCTTATGGTGAAAGAAGCATTTTAAATAACTGATGAAACGTTTTATTTATAAATATTAATTTATTAGAAAAATATGAAATACCCATAAGATTTAATTATATACGTATTCATCCATTTTGATGAAATGCAGCCAATATCATAAGTGAACAAAAAAATCACAATTATTAAGTACACAATTAGAGCATAAAATATAAAAGTAAGCATACTTGCATCAACTATTTAAAAGAATGTAATAAATATAGCCAGACATTCTAAATAAGTTTGAAAGTTTTTCAATGAAAAAATAATGATAGCATATTTAAATAATTTATTCATAATTCGGAATTATGCGTAAATATGAATTAGACATTAAAACTCACTTGCAATTCAAACCTCATTTTTAAGCTATCTAAATATTTACAAAAAACAACAACTATCAGAACTATGTAACCGACTATATCTATGGTAACACCAGTGATCAGTTTGGGGGGGGAGACCAATTAAAAGAATAATCTAAAAAAAAAAAAGTTATTTAACATGATGATTGAATTCCATTGATTTTTATTTACAAGCAACGATTACTCTGCGCAAATGCATATAAATGAAGATAAATGAATGGTTACTTTAAAAAAATCATTCTGTATTTATTTTATACAAATTTATACATGGAGAGTTTTTTATCCTATAAAATTATTATTCACACACACACACACACACACACACATATATATATATATATATATAAGATTAGAAATCAAACGACCTCTCAAAATCCCACATTTCCAGAACTACGCAGTTTTAATTCAGTTGGAACAAATGAATCTGCTTTCAAAAACTGCTATTACTACACGGTTCCTTGCAATTCCTTTGCAATTTTGTAGTCAGTCCCTGCGGCCAGTCAATCTGGCGTCTTGAAAGACATAACAAACCTTGAAAAACCGCTGTCCAGATTTTGCGTTTGGCCAATAATTGCAACGTGCATGGATCATGTGACACGACCTCAAAAGTTAATAAAAAAGGGCTGATGCATCCCAGCAGCGAATCTTCCGCGTGACCGCAACTGTCAAAGAAACATGTAACCAGTCGTCCAATAAAATGATGTAATCGCGCTAGGGGGTCTCAAACAGCCTCGCCTCCTCGGGCCCACGACTACAAACTTCCCGTAGCAGTTTAATGCTATATATATATATATATATATATATATATATATATATATATATATATATATATATATATATATATATTTATAGAAAAAAGAAGTGAAGTAGTAAAGATTATCACGAAAATTATGAGCGCAGCAACTGCAGCTCTAATATAACTTCTCGCGCCTATAGTGACATTGTATTATAAAACCCGAAAAACCCCAGTCTTTGTCAAAAAAACATACAAAAACAAGACAATAAACATAAAAATGCTATAACCAGCTAATTCATCAGAGGGAGACTGGTGTGCTTGTTAGTTACAGGTTTCTGGACTGGTGTCAGGAGATTGTGAACTATTGTATTAACAGAATTATAGACTATTGTATTAACAGAATTATTGAAGCTTAAATATCTTGAAATATTGCCTGTTTAATATAATTTTAGTTTAATCAACGGACACCAGTTCTCCCTGACCTGTAAAAAAGATTTTCAAACATTGTTAAAATAGAAAATGAAAAAAACATACTTAAAATGTGGCTGCACCTAACTTCCAGCCGTAACTCAAAAAAATTGAAGAAAATTAATCCGTTATCTTGCAGTCTTGGCCATATTCCATTCCAGTCAGCGTCCAACAGTCTCGTTGCCACATCCATCTGTGCGCGTCCAAAAACTAGGCTTTAGCGTGCAGATATCATTCGCAAACCGCTGCGGACGCAAAAATATATAGGCAAGCCCCACCTGTAACTTTTGGACTATTTCCAGGGGTTTAAGTTATTTTTAAGGTGTCTAGTGTAATAATCAATAAAACCCAAGGGAAATGAATACAAAATTGTTTTACAATAATTCATTTCCCTTGGGTTTTATTGATTATTACACTAGACACCTTAAAAATAACTTAAACCCCTGGAAATAGTCCAAAAGTTACAGGTGGGGCTTGCCTATATATTTTTGCGTCCGCAGCGGTTTGCGAATGATATCTGCACGCTAAAGCCTAGTTTTTGGACGCGCACAGATGGATGTGGCAACGAGACTGTCGGACGCTGACTGGAATGGAATATGGCCAAGCTTGCAAGATACACGGATTGATTTTCTTCAATTTTTTTGAGTTACGGCTGGAAGTTAGGTGCAGCCACATTTTAAGTATGTTTTTTTCATTTTCTATTTTAACAATGTTTGAAAATCTTTTTTACAGGTCAGGGAGAACTGGTGTCCGTTGATTAAACTAAAATTATATTAAACAGGCAATATTTCAAGATATTTAAGCTTCAATAATTCTGTTAATACAATAGTCTATAATTCTGTTAATACAATAGTTCACAATCTCCTGACACCAGTCCAGAAACCTGTAACTAACAAGCACACCAGTCTCCCTCTGATGAATTAGCTGGTTATAGCATTTTTATGTTTATTGTCTTGTTTTTGTATGTTTTTTGACAAAGACTGGGGTTTTTCGGGTTTTATAATACAATGTCACTATATATATATATATATATACATACAGTGGAAGCCACTTATACAACCGACAATACACACACACACACGTGTGAGTGTGTATGTGTTAAAAAAGCTATTCCGAGATTTGATCAAACGTTTCAAGTCGGAAAAAAAAGTTCTACGATGCTTGGTTGTGTTTAACTTCAAAATAAACTCATTTGCATTTAAGTAAAGTCAAGAAGTCGGTGGCAGTGGCGGCTCGTGGGTTATTTAAAAGAAGGTTCACAAAATAAATTTCCAATATTAAGTATGCAGATACAACGCGACTTACACGTTGAAATATATTTGCGTTTCCAGCAGTAAAAGGAAAACAATGCATGCAACTGAAAGAACACAAGTAATCTTTGGTCTTACACTTCGTCACCAAAATAAGTTTCAGCAAAGGTGTCTCGATTCATTTTATTTCAATTATTTTTCAAAGGGTAATATTGAAAAATGGCGTTGTGCTTTAGCTCCGGAATACTTATTTTACTCCCATCTTAATTATTTATACTAGTTTGTAAGAAATATTGTAGTAAAAAATGATAAAAATAAAGAAAATAATAAGAAAATGAATCTACAAAACATAACTAACCCAACATAACAAACCAAGGGAGAATCCGGAAGAGATAAACACAAAAAATTCTCCGTGTGCACATTCAAAATGCGCGAACGGAATATCAGCAGCGCCTTACTTCTGCTGGATTTACCGTTTCTGTTCTCAGAGACCGGTTCAGAAGGAAATTATTTCCGCTCGCACATGCGAGCGGAGGAAGTACTGTTCTATAGTAACCTGCAAAACAATGCGTTAGCTATAAGAGTATTTAATAATAGTGGAGAGTGTGTGTGTGGGGGGGGGGAGAGTAAAACTCACGTTTTGAATTCACAAAATCCAGAAGTGTACATATTATTTTTAAAATACTTAATTTGTTAATAATTTTATTTTTTTATTTGGGGGTTCACGTGCTGAAATGGAGGAACCGCCACTGGTTGGTGGAGATTGCTTTTCCATGTTTATGAAACTGTTTCATAAAGACGATGACAATTTAAAAAAAAAAAAAAGTGAGAAATTTGCTGATGCATACTGTAATATCGATGAACTCTCTTCCAATAAAGGCAAAGTCTCCAATTTACCAATGCACCACTTTGAAAATAATATTTCACAAATTAGTCCCAATTTTTCACAAGTTGCCAAAGTAGTATTTCGAATCATTGTTCAAATTTATGAGTTTTCACCAGCCAAGAGCAAGTGTAATAAATGTACTGAAGAAACCCATTGGTGTTTTGCTATTCATCCAAATTATAATTGTTTATTTTCCTTCTCAAGGTCTTCCTTTCTTTCATTATTGCTCTTTCTTATGCTGTAAAGATTTCAAGACCCGAGGAGTAAGCATATCCTCTGGAAGTGTGTGATGAAGTTCTGAAAAGTATTATTCCTTAAATAATTTAATGATATTTTTTACCAATTAATTATTTAGAAAATGAGGGGGGGGTGAAATAGCACATAAACATTCTATGCACGTGAACATGTCTTTAAATAATTCATTAGCTGACATGTAAAATATTTTACAACTACAACCGCTTTTTTAAAAACATTTTATTGAAATTAAGGAATACTACTGAATCTGGGTCTTACACGATTAGAAATATCTAGCTAAACTAGCTCAGACGGATTTAAATTACACCTCCTTTTGTAACAATTGTAGAAAAAGGGGCCTCTGCCAACTTTTACGGGTTTTTTCGGGAGATTATTGACCATAACTCTCAAACAGTTTTACTTTACATTTAAAATTTGGATTTATTCAAACATCAAATCACTAAAAAAATAATTAGTGGTAGATAATCTTCCGAAACAAACCGTAAAAATTGGTAGATATGATCAAACCACAAGTGCCAATCTTGAGAGCTTGCGTACAGGGCCAACTATCGATTTCCGCCCACGCTTTTCCATTTGTAATTATGGTTCCTAACGATGTTGTCTACCTCAGCTCCAAGTTCGCACGGAAGTTCCGGCACATCCTGCATATAGTGAACTCGCGCTACAACGCGATCTATCTTATTCGAATAGATGTTACTCCTCTCCCGCAGCCCAAGATTTTTCACCAACAGTAAGAAGCACCAACATTAATTTATTCATTACTTTATGGTGGGAAATGGTAGTCTATAGTCAGGAAATAGTTTAAAACGATTAGGGGGTGTTTATAAGAGTCTAAAATTATTGTGTATGTTTGCTCGAAAAATCGTATAGTATACCCTATCTCAAATTTTCGCTCACGCGAAGTATCTTACAGCATCCCCAAGATTCCAGTGTACATGCAATTGTGTTAGAAAATGTTTCATAACGAATGCATTTGGCATAATTTAGTATTTTTGTGGTTTTTTTAATTTAGTAACTAGTTTTATTTCATCTTAGCTCCATACAAAGATCCTATGTTCCGTGAAGATCTCTTCGAAGGCGATATCTACGGGGTAGATCCAAGCACTGTAAGTTAGTTACTAAGGAAATATTTCAACTTCTTTTTACTTATAAAAATTTTACCATTGAAATTGCAAATAACTGTCCTGTTTTCACAATTTTGAGCAATTCTTGTCTAGTGTAACTGATGGCATTTATAAAGTTTTATTATTTAACACATAGGACAGAAATGCCGTAGTTCATGAGCAACAGCGTTGGCCACAGGGTGTAGTGCCGTACTACGTTGCACCAGAACTTGGTAAGTGTACATACACAGTTCAATACGTTTGTATTAGAAAATAAAACTCCTAGTTTAAATTTAAAAAATATCCTCAGCGTTTTCAAAACATTCAAGTAATTAAAAAACTATTTTTCTATTTTTCTATTAAAAAACTATATTATTAGAAGGGAGGAGAGGTAATGCGTTTATCAATTTCATTTAAGGTTGAACTGATACTTTTTCTTCTGTATTTCAGTAAATTGTCCAGTGACTATGAGCAAATTCTGTGCGATAAATTATTGATATTTCTTTTTATTCTTTATTTTTCATGTCAGTATACTAGTTTGTAATAATACGATAGTTTACATGGTGCAGTTTCTTTTTCTTTGGCGTCCTCTCCTTTCATACCGTTGGGTCATGTTCTGAATCTATGGATAGTCACTAAAAATATTTTAGTGCCTTATTTGCTTAATCAGCTGATGTCTTGTCATCGTAAGTGACAGCAAAGATTATCCTTATGTGCCCATCGTTCCCATCCGTTATAGGTCTTTGAATGTTTTCACCGACCAGCGTGACTGACGATCTAACAATCTAGAGTTTAAGGCGAATTTTTTTCCCCTATGTAACGTGAATACGCGTGGAAACACCTTAAAAAGTCCTCCGCCCAAGGCATTCCTTCTTTTAGCAAATAACTCTAATGTGCTTTGCTTAAAAAAAAAGAAAGAAAAAACTACGAATGTTTTCCTTTGGCCTCACGTTCCGCTTGTGCAATCGAAGATCTCTGCCATCGCGAAGAAAGGAGGGAACAGGTTAGCCATTCGTCAAGTGTAAGCCCAAGTGAGATTGTGTTACAGAAAGTGCTTTATAATCTATGCGTTCGGCATCACTTACCTTTCAAGTTTAAGTCTTTTTGCAGCCATTATATCTATGCCTTTGCTCATAGCAGGCGCTCGCCATTATCTCTTGGTATCATGTGAGGTGAACGGCTTGCACAATCGTATTATAAGGAACAGTAGTGCGAACAGGCCGCTTTCTGTAAGACCATGGTTGTCCAAACCTCTTATTTAAGGGACCACTTAAAAAAATTTCAGGTTACTCTCGGGCCTAAATACATTGTGTAATAGTATATGAGGAAGGCGATCTCACCGTCGCGAAACGCACAGACTTACGTACGTACGTACACACGGACAAAATTTCGTGCACAAAGTTGAGGTGGGTGGGTACAACATGGTGGGTACAACATTTCAAAGTAAACTTAATACTTTGAAAAATGTATCTCTTGATTTAACAGGTTCATCTTCACTTCATAAGAAAATGGCTTCTTTTTCTCGACCTGATGTGAGTTTCAGCTGAGAAATAGGGACTGTTTTCCAGTTTTACAGTCTGCTCTTTTGCATGTTATGACACTGTTCATATACCATCCTCTAATCTCATATTTCGAAAAGCTAAGGCACTCTATAAATTCTCATTTTCCTTCTGAAGTTCTTTATTCACATGATTGATTTTAACTAGTGTGTCATGCTTTTCAAACGAGCTGTAGAAGAAGAGCTTGTCTTAAAGTTATTTTATATTTTTTTTATATTTTGTGCAATGCCAAAAACAGTGTATTTTTTTAAGTATCAAGAGTTATTTTTTGCGTTGCCTGTTGTATTATGTACTTCTTTTGTATTATATAGCAAAGGTTTGAACAGAGCCGTGACTAGGGTGGTGCAAACGGGAAAGGGCTCCGCGATAACGAGGGCGTCAAAATCAGATATGGTTCCACTGGAAGGAGTCTCTCTATAATTATAGTTTCTCCCAAGTGGCACAAACTCTAGTTGCTGCTTTGGGTTTGTGGCGTGCATCTATTCTGATTTCCCAACGAGTGTCACAAGGTTTATTCGTTAAACTTATTACGTTTTCTGTCAAACTGCTTCACCTATGTGTGGAAGCTGAGAAAAAACTATAAATATCTCTTTAACTATAAATATTATAGCTATAACTATCTCTTATATTGACAGAAAAAAATGCTCAGTAATTGAGCATGATAGAACAACATCGTTTATAGCACTACATTTAATCGTTATCGTTATTGTTATTAGCACTGCATTTAATAGTGGCTTCGGTAAAATGCTCGTGTATTGAGATCAATGATCTCCTTTTGGATATCACGGTTAATAAAATAATTCAATATTTCACCATAAAATGGTACTAAATCAGCTGCAACCTTCCTCTGGAGAAAGGTTTCACCATGTTTTGGTTTCATTGATCATTATAAGCACTAATTTATGGTGGAATGTTTCTCCATAGAAAGGTTGCAGCTAATTTAGCACCATTTTATGGAGAAATGTTGAACTTCTTCTATTAACAGTATATCCTTAATTTTAACCTTCTTACAAGAACAATTATCATATCCCTGACCACGCACATTTTTTTATATAGAAATATTTTTCTTCTTTGTAAGTTCACTTAATTTGTATTTTATGCTTTTGGTAATTGAAATAAGTGTTACAACAAAATAATGTAAGAATGTCAAGGAATAAGAGAATAGAGCTATCTGTGCATTCTTTTCTTCACAAATTGAAAAGTTTTTAAATTAACCATTTAGAAAATAATCTTTTGACAGAATTTTTTAACGAAAACATCATTGATATTTTGGTGGAGATGGGTGGGGATCTTAAAATCCTCAAAACTTGATATCCGTAATATGAATTATTATTAAAGGCAAAGAAGATTTCTTTTCCAACAATATTTTAAAAATATTTCATATATTCGCTGTTGAGTCAAAGTAAAACGGGTAAGACGAACACCGGCTCATCCATCGCATGGGCCTTTGATCGGCTTTGGCTATTTGTTGAGCAAGTCTTATTGTAGTTCTCTATTTATTTGCCAGAGTACATGACAGATCTCATACGAAAAGCCATGGACTATATAGAATCAGTGTCCTGCGTTCGCTTCCGACCACACAATGATTATGATCGAGACTATGTGCATATATTTAGGGACAACGGGTGAGTAGGACATTTTCTTTTGATTAATACTTTGATTTCAGCACCTAATGGCATCACTGGTGGATCCAGAAAAGTTCCAAGGAAGAACTGATAAGTATGTCACTGCATTTTGCCGGATATGGATCATGCTTAATCCTGAACACTGCAACCATCGTTCCTTTCCTGCAGAGCATATTTAAAGGCACAAGTAGGGAAGCAATGCTGGCCAAAGAAGGGTAGTATTTTCCGTTGTGTAGGTTAACCATGGATTCGAAAATGCGTTCAACTCGACATGTTTTTAGGTTAATGTCCTCAAGTGGGAAGCGATCGCCCCTCTTCCTCTCCTTGGATCCGCCACTGATGTCATTCACTTTGAGAATGAATAATTACAGTGGATTACCATATTATTAGGCCCAAACCAGCATAAGTGTAAAAAAATCACTTATTCAGAATAACTACATATTTTCATTAAATTTCAGTGTGTTACTGTGAGTGGCTGTTCTGGCAACATTCTAACATAGTTTTAAGAACTGGTAGCATTAAACTGTCAAGTTAACAAAGTTACAGCTTTCAAGAAAGTGGCCTACAAACAAAAAGTGTGTTTTCGATTTGAGTTTTTCTTTAATATAGTTATGATTTTTTTCAATCTTATTATGAAACAAGCCATTTTAATAAATCGCATGATGAACATTTTGTTAATAACTCTCTCTCGGTCATGTGACCTAGCAACCTGGCAAGCAAAAATCAGAGATGAGCCGAATGAAACAGCCTTAAGAGTTAAATTTATAAGATTTATGTAGTTCTTCAGAATGAAAAAAAAAAAAAAATCAGACCTTTCACCAAAGAAAAATGACGAAGTTTCTGGTTTATTTCCACAATATGAAATAGGGCATCGTATGGGTGTCAAGGAGTTCGATAAGAAATATTATTAGGTTGTAACGAAAGTTTCCCGCCACCGCAAACTTCGTCAGCACACAGTTCTCGTTGGCGTATTTGCTCATATTTTGTCAAACGATTTTTGGCATTTGAAAGAAAGAGGTTTACTTTATAACACTGCGTTGAGAAATCTGTAAAAAATATAGTTATCATTAAGTATAAGGTGTCTCAAATAGAACTATCACTCTAGCTAGAGGATTAGAACTATCATTTACTTCCAGTTGTGTTGCAAAAGGTCAGCTACATAATATCAACGAATTATGAGTACAGCTTTAAGTTCTATTGTTGTATCATGTGACACTGTGCAGGTTTGGTACCGAAAGTTCAAAAACAGTTATCTAAGGAGTTAGAAGTTAGCATTTCACAGATATGGCGGAAAACTTTCGTTACAACCTGATAAAAAGAGAATGAACTCTGGAGGCTGCTTCAAAATAAAGGAAGAGGAAACTGCGGAAAGAAACGTACATAACAACCCAACGAACTGACAAAAAAATGCGTGTCCCATGCCCTAGAATGTCAAAAAATGTCGAAACGAAGGTTAACTAAGCGTAAACGACAGAGGTGTTCAAGTTTCTCATTGTACCGTACATTGAAGAGTTGGGCTCGATGGCGAAAAAAAACACGTCACAAGCCGAAACTAACTCAGCCCGTAATTAGAAAACTTTTCAATAAAGATTAGAAAAGGGTAAATATAAATTGTGATAATTATTATTCTCTATCGGTGTCATGAAAATATTTTTCCTTTTCTGTAGGTTTGCTTTTCAGGAGCCCGTTTTCCAATTTCGTGACATAAGTCACAGTTTGTAAGAAGAAAGTCTGAAGAAGAATATCATCCTGATCGTATTCTGGACGATTAAACTTCCAACGTCTGTCCTCGTGTGGTTTGTGATAAATTTTAGAAGTACTTTTCTTCTTCAAGATGTGCAAGGTATAAAACAAAAATCTTAAAAGAACAACTCTTATCTCTGTTTTGGTGATGGTTAAGAACCAGCTTTTATGCAAGACGAAGTTCCTTGTCATAAACCAAAGAACAGTCAGTTTTAAGCTGATAAAAACATCAGTATTAGACTGGACTGGCATCTCATCAGACATGAACACATTAGAAAATGCATGAGTGCTCGTGAAACGCGAGATTAGTAACGAAGGAATAGCAACAAAACAAGACCTTATAGAGAAGTTGATTGACGGCTAGCTTCGTGATGAACACCTAAGTTGTTCAGATAGCATGCCACAGAGGAAGAGTAGCCTTCATTGCAGCAAAAGGATACTACTCAAAATATTGTTTTTTCGTAAATAATGGATATTTTTTATATTTTATTTTTCAACGTAATAAAATGCTTTAAGTTAAGTTAACAAGTTCTGTTGTTTATGACATTATTCCATAATTAATAATTAGATAAGTGAACACCACTTATATACACCCCTATTGCGATTTTTAGTAGCATGAATGTAGTTATAGTGCATTTTTCTCAATGGGGCTAATAATATGGCACACCAGTCTAATTATTCTTTTCATTATCACACTTATTGCTTTGAAACAAATGAAATAGGAACATATGTATATTTTTCTTTCTTAAGAGGCAAAAAACAAAATTGCTTATTTAAAAGGAGACAACATTAAGATTACAAGCAAATATTATAAGTTTATATTTATTGAGAGACAGCCTTTCTCTTTAAATATTTATAAAAACCTTATAAATTAGATATTCCCGATCATTATAGTTTTTCCATACGAAAGGGCTGCTTTTACCTCTATGTTTTCCATGCTGGACAGTTTTAGTTTAATTAAAAGTCAAATTTAATGAGCCAGGAAAAAAAAAAAAAGAAAAAAAGAAAAAAAAAACAGGATGTATTTTCGTCTGGAATTATAAATTGGAAAAAAAAACTGTAAAATTATTTTCACCATGTAAATAGATGTAGAAAACAGGAAATATTTTTGTTTCAAATTATAAATTGAAAAAAAGAAAAAGAAACTGTAAAATTATTTTCACCACGTAACAATTTTATGTCGTTTCAACCATATAAAAATTAGCAAGTTTTGATAAAAGATCCTGCACGTTGAAAATATAAGATTATAAAACCTCTAAAAGTTGGAAACTTTAATTTTCAAAAAACATGTCCAATATGCAGAAGAGTCAAAATCGTGGAGGTACTTTTACAGTTATGGGCACATTGCGTTTCTCTGAAAATTGTCCCGTTTATAAAGATGCCCTTGTTGGGAGGTTTCACTGTATTACTTACAAGTTTTTAAGTTCAAATAAGTTTTATGATACACCTGCTTTAGATTTCGCAGCATTGCAGTGAAATAAAAAGCTTAAATAATTCAATTGTACTAGAGACTCGAAAAATTTTGGAATGCTCATTAGCTATGCTATGCACGGCAACAAACAGTGAACCTAAAATAGTTAGCAAACATTCAGCAAAGAATTTTAAGTATATTGAATTTTGTAAAATTTCTTTAAATGGAAAACGCTTTAGAACATTTTTGCTGGTGATTTTTGTGCTGAATAAGAATTTTTCTGGAAGTTGCTTCAGACATGCAGGTTTACTCAGTGACTGAACAGAAATTTTTTTGGGGGAAGGGATTTTCTTGCCCTTTTTTTAAAAGTTTATTTGACCTAAACGTGTACAACAAAGCAAAATATTATCGTAAAGAAATATATATATATATATTTTGGGGAGAGACTAATTTATAAAAATAATTAAATAAGGATTATATATTGGAGCAAAATTATTACCCTTAAGTCTCCTAATGACTTTTGGGTGAGATGAAGCCCCTTTAACCACTCCTCTGGATCTACTACTGGGTTTACTCTTAATCTAAGTCCATAGTAAATTTAATGTAGGGCTAGTATAAATTTTTCCGATTGTTTAACATTACTCTGATGATTGTTAAAATGATTGCTTAACATTTAAAGCCATTTAAAAGTCCAGTTACGCCTATCGCTTTTAATAAAGGATTTCGTTGGTATTTCGCTTCTGATTCGCATCTCTTCATCAGGTGTTATTCTCACTGGGGTCGCACAGGCGGAGGACAAGGTCTGTCACTGGGATCGGGTTGCGACAACTTCGCGATCATCCTTCACGAACTGATGCACACCATCGGATTTGAACACGAACATAACAGGTCTGACAGAGACGATTTTCTCACCATTTACTGGGAAAATATACAAGAAAGTGAGTTTGTTCTATTATATTATTGTGTTGTTGTTATTATTATTGTTATTATATTATTATCATGGTCGTCCATATGATTGTTTGCGGGAGGGGGGAAAGCAAGTCAGGGGTCCTGCCTCAGAAGGATGGTATATTTAAATGTTCAACCACTTCCATGTAATACCAGTATAAATCATCACGGTAATATAAACTTTTTCTGGGAGCTAGGAGGGGCAACGGCTCGCACCTGCCCATAGGTATGAGCGCCCATAATGATTGTTATTACATTAATCAAATGCTCTTAAGTTATGATTTAACATGTTACTTCTTAATGATGTACGTATTTTAACAAAATTCTCCATGTTTTCTATTATTATTATTATTATTATTTTAATAAGCATAATATAAGAATGGAGTTGTACGGCAATACTCGAAAGTGCGCGTTTTGTAGTGTGTCAAGCAAGAAGTTAAATACAAATATATCGAGGCGTCGTGTAAGTAACGCCTCGATATATCCCATATTTGGATATACCGCTCTTTTTATGTGTCTTCCATTCTTTTTTTCCTTCATTTTTTACTCTTTTATTTTGTAAATATAGAAATATATATACAAATATAACAGAAACTCTCTAAATAAGTGAAATTGAGCACAATGTAATGGATCATAGACAGTACAAAAAGGAAACAATCCAAAACTACAATTGTACAAGAAAATAATAAATTAAAATCATAAAATACAAAGAACAGAATTGCCAACTGCTCCGGAATATAATGAACCACTTTCTGTAAGACCTCGTGTACCACTTGACCCAGTGTACTCCATAAAGGAGTACAACAAATGGGATAAAAAAAATGGGGTATAGTGGGTCAGCTAACGAGAAACACAATAAAAAATTTTCTTTCACTCGATAGTACGTAATTTAAACCTTTTTATTTCCTGAGAATATTTAGCATTAAGTTAGATATTAAAGTGGCTCAAAGTTTATAAGATAAATGTTAATTTTATGATTCTGAAATATACGCACCCTAAATTTGTTAATAAAATAAAGGAAAAAGGTTTTAGTTAAATAATATCATTTTGAGTCCTGTTAAGTTTACAAAATTTTAGAAAAAATTTTAGAATTCAAGTTTACAAAATTTTACTAGAAATCTATCTTGGATCTAATTTGATATCTAATTATCTATCTTGGTAGCTTTCTCACAATATCTTTACTGTCTACTATATAAATGTCTGCCTCATCAAAGATAAGTGCATAACCTGGCTGAATTATTTTCATGCTTTGAACTTGAAATTCATTTTCATTTTTGCCTACGACTTCAGTATTACAGTGTTTAAAACTGCATTTCTCCTTGCCGTGGACCTTTAATAATACGAAATCTCCAACGTCAACATTAAAATCTTCTACATCTTCAAATTCCAAATCCTCAAAGTCAAATTCACTAGAAGATTCTTTCTTCCTCTACTTTAGTTGAGCCATTCTTGTAATTTCTTGCAATTTTTTTCTCTCTCCTGCTTCATAAGGTCTTTCACTTTTATTTTTTTTCATTCATCTAATTTTGGATTGTGATTTTCACAGGTGTATCTGCAAGAATTTCTAATTTTTTTAGGTTGCCTCTCAGTTGTTTTTTCTCTTTTGCATCAGAGTTAGGCAAAGGCTTTTACCATCGCTAATGTCATTTTTTATTTTACATAATTTTCTTGAGAAACTGAAGATTCTATGGCTGATGTGGTTCTTATTTAGATAAAGACTTATTTACATAAATTTAGATCATTCAAACATTAAAAAGTAAGAAATTTACATAAAGACAAGAAATATATAAATGGGGACACAATGGGTCACTGACCCACTGCACCCCATTTCAGGTGAACCAGTGTGCTCCATATGAGCTAATGTATTATTTTCACCTCAAAATTCCAAATTATTAAAATATTCATTTAAATATACAACATAATAGAAAAGAAGGTAATTTATACTTTATATCACATAACTCACATTTACTCGACAAATTTCAAGTGTAATAACAAAAGTCTTACTTTCTTCAAATTTCACGCAGATGATCAGAAAACAAAATGGCTCTTTCTTTCCGCCACAATCAAAGTGAGAGGTTTAACTTTTTTCACAGGGTTAAGTTGTTTGATATTTACTTTAAATAATTTTTTCATTCGAAAACTATTCACTGAACCGCAAATGTCTTCAATGACCCACTGTTGTATCCCGCTCTCCCTATAAAAAAAAAAAAAAAAAAAAACTAATCATTAATTATAATTATTTATTAAATAACTTATTAATTTGCTTTAATTAAGTTTTGATTGCAAAAAACAATGCAAATTTGATCAACAGTGCCTTTAAGGGCCTCTCTCTCTCTCCGGAGAAACGATCAACGCATGCTTTTCTATGGAGACTGCCTTTACAAATTCAGGCTTGCGAAAGAACTATTGAATATTTTAAAGCCATTCTTTTCTCCATAATATAAAAACATTCCTCTAATATTATTGATATACAAAATTTTTGTAATGCAATTAGAAGAAACATGAATTATAATGGAGTCAATGTTCTTCTAAATGCATTAGAGAAACTTTGCATCATTATGGAATTAAAGTTCTTCTAATAACATTTGTAACATTTTGTATTGAGTAATAATAATATTAGATGAATGTTTTCAGAATTAAACCCCCCCCCCCAAAAATGGTTTCCATTGCAGAATGCTGTTTATACGGAAAGTTTAATTATGACCACCCTGTACTTGACTTGTACGAACGAAAAATGAGTGTAGTGGGTAATTGGTTTATAGAATGCTATAAAAAATGATATTTAGAATATTCTTCTACATTTGATTTCAGATTACCAATATGCCTTCACGAAGTTAAGACCAGACCAAAATCGACTTTTGACTCAGTTTGATTTCTCGTCCATCATGTTATACGGCAGCCGGGTTTTTGCCAAAGACAACACATACAGCATGGTACGTAAAGATGGCCTGGTTCTGGAGGAAATATACCATAAAAAGTCCATGTCTGTGTTAGACGCCCAAAGAATCAACATGTTGTACAGCTGCTATTGAACATACCATCTGACTCACTGTAACTTTTAGAAATAATATTTAATAAATACTAATAAGTTTTGTTCATTTTAACATTTCGGAACAGGAAATATACCACGGCCACAGGCATCCTCAGAACACTGAAAAGAGGGAATACTTTTCAAATCCCCCCCCCCGCACCTTCATAGTTCATTGTCTTACAGAAAAACTCATAGTATATTTTGTTCCTAAGATTTTTTTTTCTCCCCTCAGACCATAATTTGCTTGAATCTGGAAAACCACAGGGACTGAACAGCTAGAAAACTGTGCAACAGGTATGGGCAATCTTTGAAAAGTTGCGGGCCAAACTTCAGGATGTTAGCAAAGTCGCGAGCTGTTGAATTGGGATTTATGTGGGATTTTGAATGGTTTATACGGGATTTATACAGGGTTTTGATATGATTCGCTGGCCGGATCTAAAGTTGCGGCGGGCCACATCCGGCCCGGCGGTTGCCCATATGCGCTGTGCAATATGCTATCCTACAACGATCCTTAATTTAACTCTGGGAGATCATGACCTCAAGACAAAGCCAGTTAGGCTTTTTAAAAACTTTCCCCGTTTTGTGGTCATTCACAACCACGTCTTATGAATGAAATAACTTAGAAATCCAGAAGTATTCAAGTCTTCAAATCAAACAATTACTCATAATTAAAATAATAAAACTTTTCAATTAACACATATTAATAAGCTGTACGGACCGTTTTAGATGATGCACAGGGTTCACTCTTCTTCAGCAGTGAAAAGTTAATTATTTCTGCGAAAACACCCTACCACCTGAAGCGATCGGTATAGCTCGCTTTTATAATATGTGTGTTATATACTAAGTTCTTTATTGTTTTAATTATTTAGCACCATTTTTTAGTGTTCAAATAAATGGCAAATATTGTGTTAATCAATGATATTATTTGTCGTTCTTCAAAAAGAAACGACATTTTTAAAGTCGAAAGCAATTGTGCAATTTTTTAAAAAACAGACAGCTTTAAATAAAACCAAACATACAATCTTTTACTAAATGATTAGAACTTCAGCGAATTTTACTATGCCCAATTACATACTGTGTAGTATATATATTTATATAACTTCTCAGGCATTCTGATATATAATTTTGCTTAAATTTCTGATGTAACTTGCTTATTTTTAACTCGGGTCAAGAAAATATATTCAGATTCACGCCCTTACAGGTTGTATGTTATATTTCCCTCCTTTAGAGGGACTACTTTACTCTTTTCGATTAGAACTGGATAATACAGATAAAAACGAAAGACGGAAAGATAGAAGTTTACTGTAAATGGTCCCAAATAAAATGAATGAAAAGAATGAAAGGGCCATCCTTTCGAAAGAACAATCGTTGATAAATGCAACTTCAATCTCTGGGTAATCGAAAAATCTTCGAAGTTAAGATGGGTCGTCAAAGGTTGAAAAACGCACAAAATTTTAGGAAATCGACACTTTGATAAGAATCCCAATAATAATGAAAGGCAATAGAAGATTTAAAAATAACTTCCTTTGAAGCCTTCTTCGGAACATACTCTTTGTTTCGAAATTTGAAAGTTCTTTTAATGTGACTGATGTAGTTCAGATCCCATGAGCATGGTAGATTGATGAAGTGAGAAGGTCCCGGATTCGGGCATGTCTCGACGCTGTCTGTCTAATAGTGTGGAGTTTTGGACGGTTTTCTCCAGATGTAACGTGAATGCGCTTTAGAACCTTTTAAAAAGTCCTCCTCCCAAAACACCCCTCCCTAGGCAGATGCCCCTCGTATAGGCATGCCATAACACAAAAGCCAAAACCAATCAGATCCCATGTGATAAATCTGAGAATATCGCGAATTTATTGATACCTTTTGAAAATATATCTTCTACGGTTTTTGAGCAGAAATTTGAGAACTGTTAGTTTGTTTGACCATTGTAGATCAAATCACTTTGGCAATATTTCTTGTCAATGTGAATAGTTCTTTACTTGCTAGACTAAATTACATACTCGATTTCTCAGTAAGACAGCAAAAGAGGTATGATTCTAAAAAAATTTTTAAGTATGTTGCCTGTTAATTTTCAATTTGTAATTCACCTTTTGAGCATAACTGTATGAGAAGAAAATATTCATACATTATTAACATCACTGCAATGTCTATAACTGAATTTTTTTTCTACAAGTCAAAAATATCTGGAGTGATCCCACTCGACTTTCCGAACACTTGATCTTTACCAAGCGTTTAAATAAATTTGATTCAACTCAATCGGGTATAGTGTTGCTATTGTTTCCAATGCCCTCTGGCAACTGCGGAGCAATGCCAGATCCTCCGTATAGGACGACGATGGGCGAAAGGGAGCGACTTCCATTTGAATGATCCTCAGTGGTAGGAAGACCGTCTTAGCTCGGGGTCTCCTAATTTTGAACCTCTTCCAGATGAGGAACCAACGACCTGAAATCGGCACCCCCAGGGGTATCGTTTGAACATGGAGGACATTGGAGCCACGACGGATTTTGCTTGCACCAGCTCCCATTAGCGTGCACGGGCGGATGTGGTGTTTAGACGCTAATGCATTTGAACAGTTTGAGTGTATAGGCCGCAATGTATAAGAATACTTTTTTGTAGCCCTGCTCAAAAACTATAAGCCCTACACACAGCAGAATCTACGCCGGTTGTGTGACGTTGACCTATAATATGCATACCAAATTTAAACTTATCCGAATGCACCGTTTAGACGCTAGCACACTTTAAATGATTAGAGAACGTAAAGAATTATTTTTTGCATCCCTGTGAACAAACTATCTGCTCTACACACGCAAAAACCTATACAGGTCCTGTGATCGTGATCTATAATATACATACCCAATTTGCACTCAATCGAATGCAACGTTTAGAGACTAACGCACTTTCAAAAATTTTTGCATATAATCCATAATGTAAAAGAATTTTTTTTGTAGCCCTGTAAAAAAAACCATAATTGCTATACTCACCAAAATCAATACCGATCGTGCGGGCGGGTGGTCTATAATATATATACCTAAACTGAGCTCAATCGAAAGCCCCGTTTAGGAGCTATCGCAGATCACGTACACATACGCGCATACATACAGGCACGCATTCAAGCACACATATATAAATCCATAACCTTCAAAATAGCATTAATGAATTCAGAAGACCTCTAAACATCTAACTACATCAAAATCTCAAAGTCGAACTTTTTCATGATTACAATACTTTCCGTATATAAATAGGATACGTGTTTGGAAAGTAATAAATGATGCTTATTTCCCAAGCTATTCTATCTGATCCACATTTTAGTTTCAGGAACTATGTTTTTTCAGACGCATAGCGTGGTCCCTGAAGGTATCCTATGAATAAAGCACATTGTTGTAGTAAACTGCTTAACTTTCGAGTTCGTAGCTTAAGGCCAGTGTGAATGGAAAGTTCTAGTAATCAGTCCACTATACAGGACTTAATACAAATTTTATTGGCTCTAGAAATTCGACAATCTGCTATACACGATTCACAGAAATTAACAAGCAGTAACTTGATTTATAACTGTCAGCCAGAGGCGTAGCCAAGGGGGGATAGGGGGGTCACAACCCTTCCATGAGGAATTTCTTGCCACATAAAACGTATATTCTTCATTCCCTTATCACACACACGTATACATTTATGTGAATTGCAGTAGTCATAACCCCCTCCATGAAAAATTTCTGGCTACGCCACTGCTGTCAGCTGATCACATAAGCTTTCTCAGATCCGGCATTTCGGATACAATAAAATCTTTGAAAAGGCTAAACCTCAGCGAAAATTCTCGAGCAGGAATCTCAGCTGCTCCTCAGCATACCACAATAAGGAATTCGAAACAGCCTTCAAAAATACGTACACATACAACAATTCTCAAAACACGCGAGGAAGTGTCCTTTATAATAACGTAATGCAACGAAGCAAGCATAGCTCCTCAGCAGAACTAACGTTTCTCTGTTAGCGTCAGCTGACAACTACATTGAACATGTGAGGCAAGCTTATACTTTTCGAACACACTTCGCAAAGTTTTATTATTACTACAACATTCCAATCCGATGACATTTCCTATTGGTCGCATATATTGGTGATGTAATAGTAATCTTGGGTAATACTAATGTAGGGAAGCAAAAGTTACAGGCCCCATTAATAAAATCGAGCCAAATGTCGCCAAGCTTGGCAACTTTTTGACGAAGTCGACAAATTTGCCTTAAATAAGTCCCCAAAACTAAAGTCAGCTAAGCGATATCACCAGTATTTGGCAAGCAACCGACAAATCTCATGTTTTTCTATTTGCGAAAGTAAAGGTCCCTATCTCGACGCAGGGACTGATTTACGGCGGGGCATGTGCCCTGGGCCCCCGATTTTTAGGGGCCCCCAAAACTTCCTTTTATGCAATCATAATAGCTACTAAAATTATCTCAAAAAATTTCTGATTACTTCATTTCATCACAAATATTCAAAACTTTTAATTTAATGTAACTTGTAACGCTAAAAATTATGCATTCGATTCGACATTCGATAAATTCGATATTCGCAAATTTGTTCGGATACCTCAGCATGCTCCTCCTTTTATTTTTTCAAAGGTGTGTGACGGCTGTAAATACCCATAAAAACATTTCAAAATCGAAAAGCTCATATAAGTGGTATCTGTCGTGACATTTTACTGATTTGGAAATGTTTACGCATGGTTAACTTAGGAATGATAATTGGTTTTAACTTAATTTAATTAAGTAATATTCCGAGAAAAATTTTTGTGCAGGGCCCCCAAAAGTATCTGTGCCCTTGTGTGTAGATCGGTCCCTGATCTCGAGGTCTAGTTAATCCATTTTCATGCAACAAAAAGCAAAATATAATCGTTCGACTCTTAAGATACAAATTTAGCCTAAATTTAACTACCGAATTGCCGATCACCCCGAAAATTTTTAACAATATGGGATCCATTTTAGATTAATTTGACTATAAAAATTACCGCAACAGAGAGAATTATTTTAATGAAAGGAATAAAATAATCTTATCGTTGTAGGATGATTAATGCTGTAAAGAATAGCGTTATACTGAAATGTGTTAACGTTAAAATCTGGAGAGAATTCAGTTACTACACTGAAAAAATATCGTAAGAGAGAATTCTATTAGAGAATATCGTTGTAGGGAGATTTCACGAATGCCTATAACAGGATTTATTTATACTAGTATAGCAATTAAGGGTGTAGTTCGAAGAAACAAAATCTCCCTCAAGGTCTACGTACACAAACTGAAATAAACTACTCCCAGAGACTCGAAAAAATTCAGGATGATTCTTTATAGGCTGTATTACCCTAAGTAATAAATGAAACAGCGGTGCCTTTTATAAAACTTCCAGAAAAATAATTGTAATATGGAATTGCACAGCAAAAGATTTTCGAAAAGTGACACATCCTACTAAATTGTCGATTTTTAAGAATTTTTTTTCTGAAAGTCTCGCAACTGATACGGGTTTATTGCTTATTGCAGCGTATAGTACAGCTTGTAAAGAGGCATTCTAAAAATTTTGAAGTGCATGACATAATTTGTTTATTTGTATTTATGTACCAAAATCACTTGGTTTTTTGAACTACTTTGTTAAGTAACGTATAGCAATGCATTTTTCCTGATTAGTATTTGGAAAGTTAGCATTTCAAATATTAACCGGAATGTCTTAATATTTGCTTTTCCAAACAAATTTTCGACATTTATATATTTCTATCTGCTTAAGAATTCCATTTACAGAAATTTTTATTTTACACGTGTGTGCGATTACTGACAAACTAATATACAAAGCCTATATTTTGAAATTTTATCACATGCGAAAATTGTGGACATTTGAGATAAACTAAAAGTAAGTTTAGGGAGTCCGTTAAAAGTATTATTAGAATTTTGACGATCAGATTGACGGAAAAAAATCCAATAAACATCTGTTCATAAAATAAAAATGAAAAAATAAAGTAAAAATAGTGAATTAGAACAGAGCAATTTGATCAGATAGTTATCATAGAAAGAGAGGGAAAATTGTATAAAGTTTAAAATTATTTTTTCCCTATCCGTTTGAAGGTGCTTTGACTTTTAAATTTTACTGATTTCAACGGATTTTAAACTTATTCTTTCTATCTGTAGTAACCAGAATTGTACACACAGCCGTTGCCATTTATATTGCAGATAAGATTATTCCATATTTCGTATCCTTGAAAGCAGTTTTGAGATATCTGTAATTGATTAACATCTGTTTTCTGTGTCCGGATTTCGATGATAAAAATATATAAATTCTGTTTAAAAAAAATAAAAATCTGAGTGGATTGTGCTGAGCTGGAATTGAGATTTTTAAATTCCATTTTCGGACTACTCTTCACTATGAAAGTGCTTATACTCTGCTCGTTGGCCGCCATAGCATGGGGTATACCAGCAGGTAAGTGAACTATATAAGCACAGATTTATGGGGCAGATTTTTCATGCTATAATTTATATTAATTCTCTGACAAGTTTTGAAGGAATGTCAAGTCACGTACAGTCAGGCGCGCAACTAAGGGAGGGGTTTTTAGGGTTAAAATCCCTCCCAGTACTAACTTTTTTTTTTTTTTTTAATGAAAAAAATGTCATGCTGCAAAAAAATCTACTCCCTGAGTTTATAACGAAAGAAATTAGAAACAAGCACTCCAGAACAAATTTCCTGTAATATTCTTCTATGCCATTTTTAAACACTTAATTCCTTAACTCAATGAAAGATTTGTGGATCATAAGAACATTTTGAATTACTTTTGAAATTTGTTACTTCAATGTATGACCCCAAATACGGAAAAATGTAATGGAGAACGTTCTTTAGAACTGGATTCAAGAACTGGAACTGGTTCTTTAGAACTGGAAGAATTCTTTAGAAGGTTCTTTAGAACTGGAAATTCAAGAGGGTTCCATGAGAGTGAATTCGCGGTGTGGTATCAAAAGTTATAATGCCAACAAATACGTCCAACAAACGCACTAAAAGCTTTAGATCAGGGATGCACAACCTATGGCCCGAGGGCCAATTTTGAACCACGACGCCTATTTTATTGGCTCGACCATATCCTTTCGAAGTATATTTACTTGTGAACAAACCTTTTCTCTATGACTCTCAAGAAATCAAAGACTGGGAACAGACTGCAGAGTGTCGTAATCTTTCTACCATTTTATACATTTCTACAGCTACTCTCAAACCTAACATAAAAAAGAGCTTCACAAATACAGTCGCAACCATCGCATTCATTAACTGTTGATGCTTCTCTGCTTCAGAATTTTTTTTTTTTTTTTTTTGTCTGTGTGTGTGAAATTAATTTGCAAATTAAGTAGGCAGTCTGTCAAATAATTATATATTTGTTATCTTATTTAGTTTATAAATATATATATATGTATATATACCGAACTGTTTACATATGTTTTCATCGAAAAGGGCTAGTGTTTTTTCAACTTATAATATTTAACACCTCCCCCCCCACCAAAAAAAAATGCATTGCTGCGTTGGCCCTAGGTAAGGTTCCTTTTTTTTGTTTTTTTGGCCCGTCAGCTGAAAAAGGTTGTGCGCCCCTGCCTTAGATATTTGCAGTCGGAAAATACTTCCTAATATCTGTAGGCTGCTTTAAATAACGGCCACATTACCAGTAACAAATTGCACTGGTGAGCGTTCCTTTCTTGGCCTTTTAAAAATATATCTTCGGAGCACAACGGAAGAAAGCAGACTGAATAGACTATAGCGATGCTGAACATCTACAAAAATGTCCATGTTAGCCCCGAAGAAGTATTGAATGAATTGTCGAAACAACCCAGACACTTAGATATTAAATTATAACATTATCAGTTTATCATTGTACTTAATTTGTCCTTGTCTTATAAATAAAAATGAAATTCTGTTTGTTTGTTTGTTTGTTTGTGGATTTGATTCGTATACAAATCCACAAAAATGGACCTATCGGCCTGAAATTTAGCACAGATATGTAAAATAATATAGAATAAATCATAGTCCACTTTAAAACTTCGAAAGTCCACCCGTTCCCGGAATTTAAGAGATTTTTTATGCTCTTCACGCAAAAATCTTTCCGTAATTGTAACCCCTGTAGTGAAAAAAGTGTGAAATAAGGATCGTGGTTGCCATGTGTGGCGATTTTGCCGAATAAAATGTCGTTCGTATACAAATCCACAAAAATGAACCTATCGGCCTGAAATTTAGCACAGATATGTAAAATAATATAGAATAAATCGTAGTCCACTTTAAAACTTTGAAAGTCCACCCGTTCCCGGAATTTAAGAGATTTTTTATGCTCTTCACGCAAAAAGCTTTCCGTAATTGTAACCCCTGTTGTGAAAAAAGTGTGAAATAATGATCGTGGTTGCCATGTGTGGCGATTTTGCCGAATAAAATGTTTTAAATTCTCAAAGTAAAAATAAAAGAATAATAATGATTTTTTTTGTTAGTTTATATTCGTAAGGTTATTTTTTTTTTTAAATTATAATATCGTGTGCATGGGAAATCAGAGCAGGAATGTAATGCTTTACACGCAAAACAACAAGAATTGAAGATTTCGGAGGCTAATGTGTAAATTTTTTTAGTTTGGCGAAAAAATAAAATGGCTGAAATATGGATTTTGAGTAAGTGAGTTCTAGCGGTTTGCACAGTTTTCGGTTTGGCGTAATTTATTGAGAGCTTAAGGAAATAGATTTTTGAAAACAAGTGCAAAGGTTTTATTAGAATACAGCGTTAAATTTTAATGATCCGTGAAAAAATAATGCAGTTATTAAGGGATTTCAAGCGATCTAACTTCAGAATTCTCGCCAATTGAGTACATTGATTTAAGTTGGGGGAATTCCGCCAAATTTCAGAAAATTGAAATCTTCTCATTTAGTACATCGGAGTAACGATGAATAAAACACATTATAGTTGATAATTAAAAATAATCGGCTGTATTAAGGGATTCCAATTTTCAAATAAATGCGTGCTACTCTTTGGCGGTCGAACCATTTCCCATATTGATTGCTGCTAAGTCAATGCTTCGAATGATTCCCTGAAAAAACTCTTGCAAAATGGCGTATGTTGGCACTTTGGCGAGGCTTAGATTTGAAACTGGATTTTACTTGAGACTGGTATATATAATAACACTGGTTATACACTCATGTCCATAAATTAAGGATAATGAAGTTCAGGCAAAGAAAGAGAAAGAAGCAAAACAAATTTGACTTATTTGTAAAGTCTATTTATTAAACAAAAAGTAAAGAGCAAAAAAGATGCTATATGTTTGACATAATTAATAAAAATTGCAAGTTTTACTCCCTTGACCAAATTTCAAAAAAGAACCTATTTACAAAAAACAGTATAACATGGTTAGTAGGATGGTTAATACGGAGTATGTCTCCCGGACGATGCAATACAGGCCTGACAAAGCCTAGGCATGCTGAGTATCAAATGATCAATCTGATCTTGGGCAATATTACACCACTCATCAAGCAATGCACTCCGAAGTTCCGGTAGACAGGTGGGAGGGGGTTGACGGGCTGCATTTCGTCGGCCAAGCATATCCCACACATGCTCCATTGGATTCAAGTCCGGTGAGTATGCTGGCCAATGCATACGGGTGATATCCTCCGATTGAAGGCATTCGTCTACAATGTTTGCACGGTGAGGACGGGCGTTGTCATCCGTAAACACAAATTCAGCACCCATGGCGCCCCGAAACAAACGTACATGTTGTTCCAGAATGACATCCCGATAGATGTGGCCTGTCATCGTTACACTCTGAACGTGCAGGTCAGTTCTGGAACCAAGAATAATTCCTCCCCAAACGAGCCATCCTGCACCACCGTAACGGTGTCTTTCAATGGTGTTCTCTTGGTGGTAACGGGTACCTGGCGCTCTCCAGATGAATGTCCGGCGAGAATCAGACTCCAAACTAAACCTGGACTCGTCGGAAAACATCACACAAGACCACTGTTGCGGTGTCCACAATGCATGCTCTCTACTCCAGGTTAATCGCAGGCGACAGTGAGTTGCGGTAAGTGGAACACATCTGACAGGCCTACGAGCATATAGACCAATGTGCCCTAAGCGTCTGTACACGGTCTGCCTTGAAACTGTCGTACCGGTAGCTGAAGAGAGCTGACGAGACAGGTCTGATGCTGTACTCCGTCTGTTTCTTTTGGCAGTAACTGCCAAATAGCGGTCCTCATTCGGCGTTGTAACTCGGGGGCGACCTGTGCTGTAACGTCTACTCACATTACCATCATCTTGGAATCGTTGCCAAAGCCTGGAGATGACACTCTGGGCGATTCCAAGTTCCTCGGATACTTCCAGCTGGGTACGTCCACATTCCAGTCGTCCGATAATTCTACCACGTAAAACATCATCCAAATGCCTCCTTTGTGCCATAACTATGCGGTTTTTGCACTGAAAGGCTTTCACAGCGCTTGTGAACAATTTTACTTCTTTGCCACCATTCCTTATATACCCCTCTCTTACACTCTCGTCATTGTGACGTACCATCCACGCCATCTGGTGGTTTCCTGTAATTTGCATATTCTTCTTCAAGATGTGTGTGATCATTCCACTGGTGAAATTTTTATTTTAGAGATCAATTTCTGTGTGATTCTGAATTATCCTTAATTTATGGACATGAGTGTAGATAAAAATGAATGTTGGTATGTGTTTATGAGGTTGAAAAACTCCAGCACCGTTGAGCACCGTTGCACGATGAAATTTGGTTCACCTAAGTCTTTTATGATGGAGAAGGTTTTTATGCTATCCGTTTTTCTTAACTTGCCACTTGGTGACGCAGCACAACGTTGAATTCTATTCCGTTTAGCCGTTTGCTATGCGAATATCGTCCAACCGATTTCGATGAAATTTGGTACACGCGAATATTAGAACACGGAGAATATTTTTCACTATCCATTTTGCTGTAACTTGCCGCTAAATGGCGCTGCAAAGCATCAACTTCTATACCGTTCGACCGATCGGCATAAAATTTTTTATACTTACACATTTGAGCACGAAGAATATATTCTAACTGCGTTCCTTTTGATGTTACTCACCACTAGATGACACTGCAATGCATTATTATTTAAACTCGCCACTAGATGACGCTGCAGCAGGCCAAATTCTTGACCATTCAAACGATAGCTATGAAAATCAGTATACATAGTTATTTGAACAATGAGAATATTTTGGCGTTATCCATTTTGCTATAACTCGCCACTTGACGGCGCTGTAGCAAATCATTACTTTAATTAACTACTAGATGGCCCTGCAGTGTATCACTTCTTGACTGTGCAATCGATCGTTATGAAAATGATCGTTATGAACATAGATAGTTGAACACGGTCGCTATGAAAATCAGTATACATAGCTATTTGAACAATGAGAATATTTTGGCGTTATCCATTTTGCTATAACTCGCCACTTGACGGCGCTGTAGCAAATCATTACTTTATTGAACCACCACTAGATGGCCCTGCAGTGTATCACTTCTTGACTGTGCAAATAATCGCTATGAAAATAGGTATACATAGATATTTGAACACGGGGAAGAGTTTGGCGCTATCCATTTTCCTATAACTTGCCACTAGATGTCGCGTCAACACATGAACTTCAGGACTGTCCAGCCGATAGTCATGAAACTTCGTATACATCGATATCTGAATGCGAAAAATATTTTCGCCGTATCCGTTTAGCTAAAACTCGCCACTAGATTGCGCTACGCCGCATGACCTTCCGCACCGTACAAACGATTGCCTTGCAATTCGGTATGCATGATTATTGAACACAATATAACGCGATATCCACTTTGCTATATCTGTTTATTACAATGAATAGTAATCACCACAAATCGTAATATCAAAAAGTCCATTCATTCCCGTGCGAAGAACGGGTACTTCAGCTAGTACATAATATAAATTTTGAGCAATGTGAATTCTTTTTTTAAAACATGTTTTTTACAGACAAAAAAATTTGACAATGTTTGATAATTTTTAAGAAACCCCCTCCACAGAAAATTTCTGGTTGCGCCTCTGGGTACATTACGTGATACATAAATATCCAGCCTCTGGTATTGGTCTAAAAAAAGCATAAAATTTCGACGATATACCCAATTCCTGATTACCGTAACGGGACTTGGGGCTCGTGTCCTGGGCACAAATGCAAAAATAGAACGGAAAATTAAGTTTAGAGCTATACATACATACATATTTTTTCATTTTATCATTGGATTATCTTGGAATTTCACTTTACGTAAGTAAGCTATTATATATTATATATATATATATATATATATATATATATATATATATATTTATCTATAATAATTTTATTCTACATAACAATAAAATATATCTACAAAATCATGGTATACCACAAGGTGGTTCAGCATCTAGCTACCTTGCAGATCTTTACTTATATTACTATGAAAAAGAATATACTAATACACACATCATTCTTAAACGATATATAGATGATATCTTACTTGTAAACACTACTAATAATAATAACATTATCTTCCCCATAAAATATCCATCTGCTCTGGAATTAATTAAAAATGATATGCTTAACAATTCTGTTAGTTTTCTAGATCTAAGTATCTCCATCACTCCTAGAAATAGCCTTAGTTTCAATATATATGATAAGCGTAAAGATTTTAGCTTTAAAGTAAATAGCTTTACTCATTTTTCCTCCTGCTTACATAAATCTGTATTTCGCAATATCATCTATAATCACTGCTGTAGAATCAAGTTTCTATGTTCTGATGATTTCAAAGTCTCCAATTTTAAATCTCTATTTCTGTCAGCTAGACAATACAACTATCCCACTAAGTTCCTAAAATCCATTATATACAATTCTTGAAAATGAAGTGTCTAATGTCTTTGTTAATTTACTGGAGGTTGGGTGGGGTTTTGGTTTTAAGGTTGTAATTGGATGGTTGGGTCGGGCGGAGGAAGTTTTTCTCTTATATATATATATATATATATATATAAAAGTAATATGTTTAAAAACAATTTGGATGTGTTTATGCATGCATATATATATCTGGAGGAATTAAAAAAAAAAAAAAAAAAAAAAACGGGGTTCCTATATTGTGATTATTCTGTTCTAAACATTATTTTCTTCTTATTTACTAGATTAATCTTCTGTCATACAATAACTTATTATACATACTTAGTCAATAATAATAATCATTATATTTTTTATGTTATATTTAATTTTGCTATAATATTTATTTTATTCAATCTTTTAAATTTATTATTATTCAATATATATTTATTATATTAATATACCTGGATATTCTTAAAATTTAATAATATTACCTATTAGTATTTGGCAACTCCTAAACTTTCTTCTTTCCACTTTTACACTTTTATTTAGTGGCAACACCATTTTTCACTTTTTACAATTCTTAGCATTGGCAACACATATCAACTGTTCAAAATAAAATTTCCATGTGCTCAAGGTATGGTAAGTAAAATTATCTTTCTAATTTTTGTTATCTTTTTGATTTCTTCTTTCCTTTATATAGTAGGGTAGGGCCCAGATGTGTGGAGTTAATATCTCTTCTGATATGCCACACAACCGAAACCCTACTATTTGGTTTACTGTAAATTATAATCCACTGTTTGTGGCCCCTGAAGATGGTGACAGTGGTTATAATTTCCGTTCCATTATACTATCACAATAATTCTTGCACTTTATTTGGATTCAAAATCTGGTTTCTAATTCTTGATAATAGCTGTTACTTTTATGCGAGATATGTCTTATTTGTAGTATATTTTGTGTTTTACTTGTTAGTTATATATATATATATATATATATAGGTCAGCAAAAACTGAACCAGCTGAACACAAAAGTGTTATAGTCAGGCCATGGATTTACCTTCACAATTTAGAATTGCATCATTGGACTTTGTGTTAGGAAAATATTATGATGTATTATGTATCGCATCACATTCAAAATATTTTGAATTCCGTTTGTGTTTAATTATCTTGAGAATTTAAATACTCTATTTCGTCGATGAAATTCTCAGAGGCAAGCCCATTGTTTATGAAACTCGATCTAGAAATTAGACGAACACTTTAACGCTTTTACCAAAATAATTATTAACAGAGAATCAAGGCCGTAAATAAAATTAGGAGGAGGGGATAAGTAGCACAAATTTTTTTTCACCTGTAATTGATCTCCAGAATCAACGCAAATACAAAACAACTAATACATTGCTTAGATTTCGAAAGGGGGGGGGGTTAAACCAATATGTTCCCCCCTCCCCTCTGGCTATACGGCCTTGCAGAGAGTTGAATCCTACATCATGTGTCCTCCTCCCCTCCCCCCTCTTTTTAACCCTTTAACGCGCAGTGTTCGCGCTCTGGGAACACCAAACTGTGACGTTTTGACTGTTGCCAGTCACGAAGAATAGATTTGATTTCTATAAAAATAGTTGCGGGTGACATAGCTCCACGATAATCCTTTACTTTTTAGCAAGTCATTTCCCGTAAAAAAGTGGTCACGATTATTTTTAACAGCACTGATATCTGCTGAAAAATGGAAGAATGCGAGAACAGCTGGATAGATTGCCCAATGCTGAAAAAAGGGCAGCCTATGCCATCGCTCGACTTTACTACCAGCAAGATGGCGGACGATCGAAACGATCATCGCGTGCCACAGATCTAGAGACCCTTTTTTTGACGACAGCTGGCTGTGCCCTCTAGATCTGTGGCACGCGATGAACGTTTCGGTCGTCCGCCATCTTGCTGGTTGTTAATTCGAGCGATGGCAACGGCTACCCTTTTTTCAGCATTGGGAAAGGGTTAAAGTTTGTCGCTAAACTTTTAGGATATTCTGTATATGTTTTCATGGCCCTCTAATCAGGAAACCTATTAGAGTAATGTTTTTCAATCACATGTTATTTTGTTTCTTGAATGAGAACAAGTGGGTTGGAGAAAACAATGTTCCGGTCTTGAATACCCAATGACCGTCCAGATTTTACAGCTGAAGTTCTGTGTTTAAAACTTGCTGTAAAGTGTTTTAAAGATTTTTGTCACCAAAATGGGATGTAGCACAAATCCCCTGTTTTTCCTTTCTTTAAAGAAATGTTTTAGAAAGACTCTTGTGGTAGAAATTCCTTCTGTTTTGTGTACTTTTGAACGTGTACCAACTTTAATCTATGTACGAGGGTGTAACGTATTCTTCGTGATACTGATGAAAATGTTGAATACTTTTTTTTTTTTCCAAACTACATTCGGTAGCTAAACTCGAAAAGTCTTTTCATAAAAGTGTAGTGTCTGTGTCTTTGCGTAATTTTGCCTTTTGTTTTGACTTATATTCTCTATTTTCATTTATCATTTAGTAAAGCCCAAGCAGCCCCCCACTTTTCTCCCCGTTATGTCTAAGAGGAAAAAGGTGGGTGGATGAGGAGAAAAAAGACAAAAAATATGAAAATCGTTGTGATTCCTTATCTAAATTAGGCTTGCATGAAATACATTTTCAGAAGTTCTTTCCTTATAGTATTGTATGGTATTTTGAATAAAAACAACACTGTGAAAAGCGTCTTGAGAAACCTTCATAACCTAATTTTTGGAATTTTAAAATACATTTAAAAATATTTTTTTTTTTACCAGTGCAGTTTAGAACTTTATTATTCAATATTTTTATTACCTTATTTTATAATGATTAATTCCATCATACACTATATGGATTTAATTTCAGGCAAAATTCATGATCCCATGATCAATGAAGGTCTATTTGAAGGAGATATTATGGGCATTGATCCTAATGCAGTAAGTTAATAATTTCTACACTTACACAGTTTTTTTTTTCATCTCTATGTTACTAAGATCTACGTAATTTTGTAACTACAAGCATAGCTGCCAACTCTTCCGGATTTTCCACAAAATTTTCCACCACTAATTTTTACTGGGCAATTTAAGCTTAAAATAAGTCCGAAATTTTAACGTAAAATAAAGCTGTTCAAAGATCGTGGTGGAAAATCTTCAGAAAAATACGGATGAGTAGGCAGCTATTCTACAAGGATAAGATACTTCCGACTTTTGGAGGATTTTCCGACTTTTTTGATTAAAAAAATCCGACTTGTTCGATTTTTCAAAAAAAGTACGACTTTTTCTGTTTTTCAAAAATTTTTTGATTTATAAGAAAAATCCACTTATGAACTTTCGGCCTGCGCGCCGGTTTTCCAGAACCTACAGCAGAATTGCTTCCCTTTTCCACGCATTCGAAAAATATTCGAAAGGTCCGCCATTTCATCAGCATTTGTAGGAAAACCTGCAAGCAACTTTTTTTAATATAAAAGCTGTGCTCGAAAGAGCTGTATCATAAAAAATGGCAATTAATATAACAGCTAGGGTTGCTACGCAATCTGGAAAGCTGGGGAAACAGAGGAAAAATAAGAAATTTCCATAAAAACCGGGAAAATGCACGGCAAAATATAACAGCCGCGAAATTAATTAATATTTTTTATTTTTGTTAGGGAAGAATTATCAATCTTGTATGTATATATAAGTAAATCATTTTAATTTGGTTAAACTTGATAGTTCATGTGAGGCATTTAGATAATATGTATATGACTGTTTTAAATGCGAAGAGAAATGACGTTCACCGTGTTTTCTTCGCTTTTGATTATGGAAAATACAGAGAATTTCATTTTTATGATTCGAGTAGCAACTCTGTATAAATACAATTTGGTGTTTCTTATTTTGTTGTGCTGTTTACTTTCCATTTAATCTAGAAAAGTGTACTCTGTATTTAAAATTTCATTTCAATAACTATTCATCCAGAGTTTTGTACGTTATTTTTATTTTAAAAATGAATACACACTGATTACTTAATTAAAGAAAAAAGAAACAAATGTTTTACTGATGAGTGGTTCATAATGGTACCATAATTTCTACTATGCTGTGTAAGTAATTATTTTTTTTTTCTAATTCTTACTTTTTTTTAAAGACAAAATTGTGTTTGAAAACAATAGATTTAATATTAGTAGCATGAAATTCATAAGTATCATTGCTGAAATCTTGTTCGCATATTTTTTCAACCTTTTTGCTTTTTTGACTATATTATCCCTAAACTCGATATTCATTCATTTGTGTGGTAAACTATCCGATGTTGCTGCACATGAAAGTTATTTAATGTTAAGTATGTTGTGAAAGTAAATCAATAAATTTCAGAATTGTAATATAAACAATAAAGAGAGATAAAGAAGATTTTTACGAATAAGATGCACGAGCAAAAATTTTGACAGTCAAAATATTATTCCAACAACTCAGTCCTTTGAATAATATGCGGGGGAAAAAAACTTACGCAGTCTATTCTATATGCAATATACTTTGTATAGGATCTTTTTTAGAGGACCTTGATAGAGATCGCGACATCTTACACAAAATTATAACTGTGTTTAAAAACTAAACTATTATAAATTACCAACTACTTTATACACCAATAAGGCGGTATGTATTTTCGAATAAATATTATTTGTGTGAAAGAACTTTCCAGTTAATTTTTTTAATAAAAAATAGCTGTGGAAAATGGAATGTGTTGTGCGTATAGATAATAATTTTATTCAGTTTCATACATTTTACTGATGAATGTAAAGTTTTTTCTCCCTTTTTTCTCCAGATGTAAGGTGAATACTCGTTAGAACTACTTAGAAAGTGCTCGAATAAATCACTCCTCATCCTAGGCCGATACCTCTTGTGCAGGTTTGTCTTAATACACACAACAACTGAAATATTCGAAAAGATTTACGCACCTACTAGGCGCCCATGCTTCCCCCCCTTTTATTTATATATCTAAGTACGCTTATTTCTATCAAAACGAAGATTTTTTTTTTTTAATCTGTTTGCATGGAGTATAATTAAAATATAAGAAATTTCCCATAAGCCCGAGTCTAAACACAATGCCGAATTACCTTGAGTCCATATCTCACATTAGCTTTAATGAACTAGTAGTTACGTGCAAAATGCATAGCTGAAAGTATTATATAAAAAAAGTTTTGTCACCATTCCTTCTGAGCTCAGAGATAAGTATAAACTGGCTCTTATAGTATTACAAGAAGAATGCCAAAGGAATACAAAGGAGTCAATAACAGGTAACTGTAATTGAAATATGTTCAGACTGAAAATAATCATTAACCCATTTGTGCCTGGATATTTTTGCAACTTTCTTCGATTTTTACTGATAACAGAAATAATAGATAAGTTTCTGATGTCAACTTCTTGAACAAGGGATGATTTCTTTTAAAATCATTATGCATAAAAATTGAAATATCAACATACTACTGAGTCATGTTAAAATATTTTGTAGAGTTGAGGCTCAATACTCATGAATAAAGGCTAGGAAAAATAAATAACGTTTTCGACTAATAGCGAAAATGCCGTCCCAAAAAAGGGACGCCAGGCACAAATGGGTTAACGTAATCAACGTATTAATTTTTGTAGCCTAGCCTTTATATTTTTTTCTTCCAATAGGACAGAAATGCTATTCCAAGGGACTCTCAAAGATGGACTGGAGGTCTTGTGCCTTACGTAATTGATTCATCTTTATGTGAGTAATTTTTTATTTGATATAGATGAATGCAGCTCCATCCACTAGTTAGAAAACGATAATTTTCCTGTTATACCTTTAAGATATGTTTAATTTATAGTGTAATAATATCATCTATTTATGGGTGTCACCCCAATATTTTTCCTAATTAATCTTAATTGTTAATAAAGATAAGTAAAAGAGAGCCTATTTTGTCTCCCCCACCTCCAAAAATCAGCAGGTATTGCCTGTGCTTCTACTCAAATAATATTAATACTGCATAATCAAAGTATTGAAGGCATAGCAGAAATTTCCAAAATTCCATAACATAAAATTCTGAAGAGTCCCCTTGTAAGTTACACCAAGTTATCTCTCAACAAACATTCTGAGGGTCGATGGGGGCTTATTTATGTCATCATGTAGCACTATCCTTCAAAATAGAAAGGGTGAAGTAAGTGGAAGTCTTTTCTAGAGTGAAAAGACAGCCAAAGTATCCCCACTTCTAAAGTTGTGAATGCAACCAATAATACTTGAGAGTGCTAAAAGTGACTCCTTTTAACCAAGTTATTTTGAGAAGAATAAATTGAATTTCGTTAACATGTAGCTTTTGAAAGAAAACTTATCCGATATCTGTATCAATCGATACGCAAGATATTTCGATGATACGTGCACCTAACAACTATAACGTAAGTGCTACATGGTTAACTTACTTAAACAGGTGTCAAGTCCCAACAAGTTTGTAATAAATCAGTGTACCCAATACGTTTGTATCCGTGGATTATTAATGCATGGGGGGTGGGGCTTGCTTTGTTTCTTCCCCGAATCTCCATGATATATCAGTACGTGAACATTATTTTAAAATTATTATTCTATATTAAGATTTTGATTGTTATTCTAAAAATTTCAAGTCTACAGCATTTTATTTTTCAAATGAACTGCTATGGAACAACCATCCCGGTTATGTGAGAAGATATAAATTCTATTATTATTATTATTATTATTATTATTATTATTATTATTATTATTATAAAACTGTGTTGAATATTTAAACTGTAAAATTAGTAAAACGTTGACGAGTTTTTGCAAGACATCCAGTCTTTGTATAAAACAATGAAACCCTTTAGTTGGTAAAGATATAGTGCTGAGTCTTTTAGAAGGTGGATATTTTGGTTGTCATTTTACTCCTAAGGCCTGCTGTCACTCTATTTGTTTTGCAGTTCAGCAACACCAAAGAACAAAACTATCAGAAATAATCGAAATTTTTAAAGAAAATTTGCAGATATTAAAAAAAACGGATCCGATTCGAGTTTTCAATCTTTTGCATATAGTCTCATCTAAGTGTTAAAAGATGAGATAAGTAAAACTTTGTATTAATAACACACATAAAAAGTTCAGTCAACACACAGTGTTGAAGGACTAGAGTCTCCACTATTCTGTGACTTTGTGTGTTGACTGCTGAAGAAGGCTGAAAAACTTTTTGACCGAAACGATCGTCCAGGTGGATAAGTACCTTTTTATGTGTGTTTGTAATACACAAGTTTTATTTATCTCATTATATCTTAAACCTCCCTTGAAACGAAAGTAAAGGTCCTAAAGTAAGAATTAACCGCTGTCGTATGTTTGTGATTACGGGGAGCATCAGAGGGCCCCTTTTAACTTTGCTAAGAAAACTATTTATTTTAAACATTTTTTCTAAAACTGAAAAAACTTCGCTGATGTTGCTCTAAAATTTGTTATGTGGCAAGCTAAAATTTTTGCTCTTGATGCTTATGTTTGCAATACATTGAAATTATTGAGTAAGCTAGAAAGCATTTGACTAAGCAGCAGTTTATATTTTGGCGCAGTAAAGACAATTTTAGGACTATTTTTCTGCTCTTAATAGAAATACAATGAGAGTGATAATTAGATAGACAAAAAATACGTATATTCCGCTTCTCAAAATGTCTGTTTTGTTTCGTTGATATTGGAAAAACAGTAAGGGGGAAAAAATCAGGCCAAACCGAAATGTAGAGAAATACGACGAGGACAGATAATTAAGACTTGCATAAATGATGATGTACGGTAACATACTTATCAGTACAGTACGGTAACATACTTATAAGTACTTTGTTAAGGCACTTTGTTTCCTCTTTTGGATGTCTCAGCTAACACCTTTAGGCACCCTTAACCCATTAGAGTCCGGTCATTTTTATCAAATTCTCGATTTTATGTTGATGCCTGAAATGATAAATAAATCTCCGACATTTGTGGGATATGAAAAATGTATTTCTTTTTCTAAAAATATATAAATAAAACAGTGAAAAATTCACATTATGCTTTGTTATCGCTGAGTACTTTGTGAAAATGTAATTGATTTTTCGAGAAATTGGAATAGGAAAATAAATTAAAATTTTTATGTCTTTTTTGAGACAGTATTTGAAAAAAGACGCTGGAGGATGTTTGTTAATGGATTAATATTAATTTCAGAATTTACTACTGGGGCAGTAACTAAAAAAATAAATAACTTCAGCATATTTTCTCTTTTACAGCTTCTATATCCAATGACATTTTGAAAGCCATGAGACACATTGAACAGAATACTTGCATCCGTTTCACTCCAAGAACAGTACATCACAGAAATTTCGTCAGGCTCTACAAAGGAACTGGGTAAAGGAAAATTAAATAAACAAATAATATTTTATTGGTACATTGAGAACTGTCAAAGGCGACATCTCGAGCCTTCGACATGATCCAGCTCAAAAGAGAAATATAGGCGTATTATACAGGGTGTTCCTAAAAGGTGGTAACGGGTTTTAATTCTTTATCTATTAGAGATAAGTGGGCGGTGTAAATTGAAAAAAATGTTCAGAATAAAGTCGGAAATAAGAATCCGTTAAAGTTACACATTTTAAATTTGTATACAACCCCAGCACAACAAAATTTCCAGTTAGTAAAATGTGCCCCATACACTCTTGGGGTGATATGTCAAATTTAAGAATTATACCTTAAACACTGTCCGAGATATGAAGATAAATATAACTTTTACTTAAACCACTTTTCCATGGCTGTCGATGGGGAAAAATCACATCGAATGATAGCATTTCAGAGGTCGTACAGAAATTAAGAAAGAAAATCTTTTTTATTCCTCTCTAGTAATAAACGTTTACATTCAAAATCATGTATGTATAGTCTCCGATCATCTTTCTTCAAAGATATCTCTGCGACGTTGTATGATGAAAGGCTGAAATTTGGTACATCACTCCATTAGTGTATGGGGCAATTTACTAATAGGGAATTTTTCTGTACGGAAGTCGTATGCAATTCTAAAAAGTGTAAATTTCTGTAAGTGAAAGGAAGGATTTTTTTTCTTAGCGGAATCTTATTTCCAACCTAATTTGAACATTTTTTTTAAATTTACACTGCTCACTTATCTCTAATAGATAAAGAATTAAATCCCGTTACCACCTTTTTGGGACATCTTTTATTATAAATAGAAGTACGAAATTTTGACAAAAAAAAAAAAAAAAAAAAAAAAAAGAAGAAAAAAAACAGAAATTTTGCAGTAAAAAAATATGAAGTTTTTAAATTTCGCTAAAATTTGCATAAACTACCTATAAAACATTTTTGTACATTTAAAATATATATTCAATTCTAATTAAAAGTAGCATTGTTGTAATTGCAATATCTGATATATTGCAATTACAACAATGCTACTTTCGCGCTACGATGCGGAGTCGTTCTCCTGTCCGTAACGACGACATTATAATTACTGAAGGAGCGTTCTGTGTCTATGCTATTAGTTAGGCTCAAAATGCTCTGTAAAGCTGCTTCAGCAAAGGTTAGAACAGAGCATTCATTAGATTTCAATTCCTTAACTTTGGGATCTTATGCATTGATTATAACGTTAGCCGATTAAATTGGGTGTGCCTACCAATGAACTCATTTTGAGGACGTATTCAAAAGGAAACAATTTTTGAAAAGCTTCCGATTAATTTAAGGCGCTGTTACTTACAGCCGCAGATGGGGAAAATAATTGACCAATGTGAAAATAAGCTTGATTTATTTTACTCAATTTCACGTGTAAAGGAAGTTAATTGAACGTTTTTTCAGGTGCGGTTTTTAGCATTGTGTTTAGATCCAAATCCCTCGATTTTTTCTTCAAAAGTTGCTTTCAAGTCTTCTAATTTGCTCCACAAATGGTGAGAAAATGGGTAGCTTGAGTTTTCTAATTTTAATTTCATTAATTTCGGGCACAGCTAGGATATGAAGCTTATTTGAATCTTGAGTTTACGTTTAAAAAATTCTCCGACGTAAATATTTTTCTTTAAAAAAAAAGAAAGAAAAGAAAAAAAAAAAGCTTTATTTTGTTGCATTTATACACTAAAATAACAAAATTTCGCATAAAGTCCCGTGTATTCACAAATTGTTTGTGTTTGGCATCGATTCGCAGTTATAAGAAAATTTTGCATAAATTCGCAATCTATTTTGAAAATTCTGTACCTCTAATTATAAATTAAGTGATTCATCTTATGAAATATTAAGGTATCGTAGTTCTACGAAGGTTTTCGTGAAGCCTCTTAGAACTACAATCATTGAATTTATAATATTTTAAATTTTGATTTCATTGTTTTAAAATAACCAACGATCTGTACTAAATACCATTAGGAAAAAAAAAGATAACTTTATGAAAAAAAATCACAAAATTTTTATTCTTATTTGGGTAGTCACTATAGAAGGAGGTCATTTTACGGAAGTGTTTATTTTTTTTAATAATCTAAAGTCTGAAAAGTACTTCACGATAAATTTAATAAGTTTAAATACCTAACAGTATTTTGAAATAAATAAAATATGATAAGAAATCAGTCTAAATTAATTTTAATTTTAAATAATTTGAACCGGTATGAACTTATAATTTTAGTTAGTTTTGCTAAAAGTCATTACTTTTTAATTTTAGATAATTTTAATAAAATTTATTAATTTGTAATTTTAGATAAATTTAATAAAACTTCAACATTTCTCACAATATATCACTGTTTACTAGACACGGATCAATTTATCAGTTTTAATTTTAAACAAAGGTAGAGTTTTATTTCGGTATAATTATGTTTCTTAGCCACAATGGACATAACGAACTTTTCCTGTATTTATAAGCCAACCGATATAAAATTCTGTATATCGATATAGTATTCTTTGATTATATGAAAAGTAATAAATCAAAGTTAGCCTCAAAAAAAGTTAAAGTATGTTAATTAATGATATCTAAAAAACTGCATGAGGAATACATTTTGTAGAATCTTTACTGAAATTTAGTAAAAAGAGATTTCATGAATATTTGAATATAACTTAGTTTTATGAGATTTATTTTTTATAGGTATCTTTGTTTTTGTATTTTTATATTGTTTTATTTGTAATTTTACTGAAAAATCACACATACTTAACAAAACAATTTTCTCTATACTAAAGTTTAAATTATAAATAAAAACTGAATACCCCACACAGCTTTTGCTGTAGCTACATAAATGTCTGTTAGACAAAAAGATGAGAAAAGAAAAAAGGAAAGGAAAACTGATGTCAGAGGCAAAAATTGATGCGCATGAAGCTTTCTTTAAGTATTATCATTAATTAGCATATTTTAACCCTTTTTAATTAATTTAGTTCTGAAATTAACTTTGATTTAGCATTTTTCATAGTCAAGCAGCACTATATACAAAATTTTATGCTGACTTTCTAAGAAACATAGAAAAAGTTTTTACGGACCATTGTCGCTTTAGTTAAAAAGCATTTGTTTCATACAGTTGTTGGTCTTACTGGGGACTTCTGAACAATGGCCAGCAGGACTTATCTCTGGGAAACGGGTGTGAACCTTTTGGAACCATAGTCCACGAACTTCTGCACGCTCTCGGATTCGAACACGAGCACAACCGTTCGGATAGAGACGACTACCTCAACATTATCTGGAGCAACATTGAAGAAGGTAAGATTTTAATGTATCCCAATAAAATTTAAAAGTAGCATGAGCACGCTTTAAAAAAAAGCTGTTAAAAGGTAAAAATAATTAATTAAAAACTTTGTAAAATAATAATAAAAAAGTGTTCTTATCAAGAGGAGTGTTTCGTTTGGAATAATAAATCCAGTGGTAAAGAATTTTTGCACTCCACTTCTAAGGTAAACTGTATATACATGGATCAACAGAATTAAGAGTAGAAATTAAATTAGAAAAAACTCGGCTGTTCAAGCCTCGCTAGGGGGCTCCTCTGACCCCTCCTAATTTTTTAGTTTCATTATTGCCATATTAAAAGGATATTAATTGACTATGTCATTTTATCTCTCATCTTTCGTGTATTCCGCCTGGTAACCCTATGTTGAAATTTTTATGATTGTAACCTATGTATAGAAAAATACATACGATGCATCTTCTACAGCTTACGAAATATTGTAACAATAGATTAAAGCTGTTGTGAACTAATAGTATTTAAATATATGTAAAAAATACATGTGATGCATATTCTACAGCTTACGAAATATAAGATTGTAACAAGAGATTAAAGCTGTTGTGAAATAATAGTATTTAAATAAAAATGCAACCTTACGGAGCTTATAGAAATCGGTGGTTTACGTAACACATTCTAACATTTTATTTTATCTACACATTGTTGCCACATTCTCATATAACATTTACAAAACAGATGAAAATTTTAAACTATCATTTTATAAAATAAATGCAATCTTACGCAGCTTATAGAAATCTGTGGTTTACGTAAAACATACTAACATTTTCAGCGGACATTTATTCTTACTTTTATGTAGCATTTTCGTGTCTCATTTTTATGTCACATTTTCAATAAGAGGGTGAGAGAGAAAATGACATAGTGATTAATATCACAATTGTAATCCACAAGAATGAAAGTATCGTCAAAATATCTTCCTCATCACGAAAAACTATGGACCTTGAAGAGCGTCTTTTCAGATTGATGCAATGGTTAACTACAGTAAAACCTCAATTATTCGAGCTAAATGGGACCGCGAGTACTTCGGATATCGGAAATCTTGGTTAATAGAAAATGTGCATAAAAACTCATTGAGCTCAAGAATTAAACATCTTTTAAAATAGAAAACAATATTAAAAAAATTTAAATGATAAAAAATAAACATATATGAAATTATGTTTCACACAGCTCAACAAATTTGTAAAATAAATCTTCTCTTGGAGATTTTAGTGCTCCCAAAATCGATCGATTGCAAATACTTTAGTACAAGCAAATTGAAATTTTTTTAACTGCATTATGTTAAATATAGAACGGTACATTTTCAGAACTTAAGCAAAAATCTCAAGAAAATATTGTGGTTTTTAAATTTAATATTCATTATAATTTGTTAAATTGAAGGGCCAGAAAGTGGAAAAAAAATTAGTGTACAAATTACATATCGATTTTTTAAATGGTTAAAAAAAAAAAAAAGAACGGTAGAGGTGCGCCATTCATGTTGATGGTATTTGAGGTAACAGTCCCTCTATCTTTTTGGTATAAAACGAAAGAAACATATAGTACTAAAATATTAATAATATAGTTCGTTGCATTTTGCAGTTCATAGGAACTACCACGAAACTAGTACAGTAACCCCTTGTTATATCGCGCTTGTCGGGAGACAAGGAAAATGCGCGACATAACGGGCGGTGAGGGGGAGGGTGATATGATAAATCTTTACTTTTTTGAATATATGCTTTTAAAATATAATAAAATGAATAGTATATGTACTGTAATAAAAGATATACTCTTAAACTATAAAAATAGAAGTTTAGTTTTTTTTTTTTTTTTTTGTACAAATACTCATTTTATTTCCTGCTGAAAAAATAATCCAGAGTCATTTGATTTTATTTTCCTCTCATATCTTGCTTTTCAACAAAGATCAAGGAGCGAAAATTAATTATTTGTACCTAACTCATGTGATAGGAGATGTACTATTTTTTCAAGTGTACTGTCTGCTTCTCAAGTAAAGTTACAAAGCAAAAGAGTACAGAAAAAAATATTGGGAGCCATAGAAGAGTGCTATAGCCAAATGCGCGATATATCGAGTTGTGATAAAACGAGGGGTTACTGTCTTTTTGCCGTTTTCTTACGAAGTCTTATTCTTGATCCAATTCATTAAGCTGCTTTTTTTTTTTCTCCTTTCCAGAATGGTTCTACGCATTCAAGAAGCTGAGACCTGAAGAAAACAGACTTTTGTCAGCTTTCGACTTTGATTCCATCATGCTGTACGGACAGTACTCTTTCAGCAAAGGAGGAAACCTGCAAAGCATGGAAGCCAAAAATGGAAAATTTATGAAAGAGGTGTACGACAAGCCAGGACTATCTGCATCGGACATCGCCAGAATAAGGAAGTTGTATGAATGTAAATAAGCATTGTGAATAATTGAAAATAAAAGTGTTTTAATCTGTCTTTAAAAAGCTAGAAAATCTGTTTGTTTCGTTATTCACCTCACGAGGAAGATTTTATTTCGTGAAGGTTATAATACTCTCGGGTGGATATTTTCCTAAGTTCAGTTTTAGGTGAGCTGTCTTTAGCGATGCCTTCCAGTTTGAATCAGTAGTTTTACGTTGTTTTACATGAAGCTGATTTTACCCATATTTTGCTAAAATTAAAGCAGACCTGTAGGATACGTAAACGCACACAAGGCTCCCTTAAACAAAAAATACAGTACGCTGTAAGATAATTTTGTACCGATGATTGCATGGAGGGAGGGGGAAATATGCCACTGACATCTACAAAATAATTGGTGGAACTAGAATTTATGAGTCTTTGTACTCCCAATAAATACTCGATTCCAGAACGAGGCACTTCTGATCCACTTATCCGGTTTTTAGATCTCTCCTCACAGGGACGTAGCCAGAAATTTTTCATGGGGGGGGGGAGGTTATGACTACTGCAACTCACATATATGCATACTTTTGTGTGATAAAGGAGTGAAGAATATAAATTTTGTATGGACAAAATTCCTCATGGGGGGGGGGGTTATGACCCCCTAACCCCTCCCCCTTGGCTACGCCCCTGCTCCTCTATAATCTGGTGCTGGTACCCAGATGAAAAATGTAAATCTCTGTGTACGCTAGCGGATAGACTCACAAACGGTAATGCTAGTGTTCCAAAAAACGATTGATAATTTCTCGTTACACAAACTAGTCATTTTGCTGTGATTTGCCAGAATACTACGGACTAGAAATTCTCAACCATTTCGTCTATACCAGCTGTGTACATCTCATACACACATAATTCTTTCATAATTTTTTTTCTACGATCTATTCTTCTAGTTTTGGGACACAGAAAACAGCCATCTATTTGTTATGCATGAGACTTTTTTTCTCCGTGTGTCTGGCTGCAGCCTTTTGGGCTGTTCTTTTGATGTTTGCTAAAGCACGGGGCGTGCTTTGTTAATAACTCAAATGATCCATTATGGAACATGCAGGATAAATGAATATTGAAACGTATAAGGGTCATTATGAAAAAATTTCACAGTTTCCTCTTTCAATGTGTGTCGAATTTTTTTTTTCCCCTACAACTTTCGTTATTAGCCAGGAAACTAGTTTTTCTAACAAAATGTATGAAAATTCATACATTTCTCTTAGTTTAGATAACTCCCCCCCCCCACCCTGCTGAATAGACAGATGAAAAATTTTCACCTGCTGCTACCAGACATTAAATTAAAAGCAAAACAGAATTTAAAAAATTCGCTAAAATACTATTTCTAGTGCTTATACACGTAATTTGGCATGCAAAAAGTATCACAAATGTCCCATAATTTTAAATAAATACATTTCTTCCAATTATTTATTAATATATGTCTACTGTGTTATGTTCAATGCAGACAGTGCATTTTTCCTTGATAAAAAAGAAAATTTTTCATTTTACAAATGGAAATTTAATGTTCCTATAGTTACTATATATTAATAATGTATGCAAGCCTTAAGTATATCAATATGAAAGTTTAAACATATTTTAAGTTCAACTTGTGGTAACAGAGTGGACAAAAACTATTCGTTTGTGGTTCACTCAAATTCGATTATTTTAGTCTTGATTTTTATCTTATTATAGTCAAGTTCCATAAGACTTTAAAAAGACATTTAACTTTAATCTTAGTGAGCATAATAGTTTAATATGAAGAAGGTTACATAGTGGACAGTAAATAAAAGTATGCACCTCCATATTTTAATCAATTTATTTTCTTCCAAAAACGAACCATTCAAATGCAGTTGGCATCCACGGGGGAAATTATCGACAACATACGGTAACTATTTAACTAGGCAGAACCATAAATTTGGAAATATGGAGGACATTAAAAAGAAATCTGGGGCGCAAAATATAATCAGCAGCAGAAGAAAACGTTACTGAATGAATTTAATTATTTATAGTGTTGTAAAAGAGGCAGAAGTGTAATCTTTCATTACGTGTCCCATTAACTTAAAATTGTTTTATTTTTTAATCACTATTTGCTTTTTAAATTTATGTAGAAGGGCAAGGTATTTTCCCCAAGTACTAAATGTTATTTATCTGTTTCGAATGCTATTTTAATGATTTTCGATATTAAAATAAACCGAATAATATGTTAAGACTATTTTCTTTTACAAAAGATTACGCGAAACCTGTAACAACAAACGAAAAAAAAATTGAACGTCATTGAACTTAAGGGACGTGATTTGTAACATATTTTGAGGATGACCCGCAGCACAAATGGCTTTTTGTCTGTGTAGTTCCATAACACAGCCCACAAATTGTACAAAAGCATAAACGAAAGGTCAAAGCACAAAAGGAAAACCAAAGAGAAAGAGGAAGGAGAAGAATCGGAGGGGGGGGGGTGTACTTTAAAAATGTAAAGTAAAATGAATTATTAAGGAAGAGAGAAAAGAACGCCACACATGCCATATGCCAAGGGCAAGATATTAGCCCCCACAGAACATACACAGAAAAATCTTAGCTTCTCTATGAAATTTTCACCCATCTCCCGATTTCAGCGATAATTCACACTTTCAACTTTAAATATTTTTTTGACACAGTTAGACAGAGCCGGTCCTACGGTGGAGCGAACGGTGCGACCGCACCGGGCGCTATTTCTGAAGGAGCGCATAAATTTACTATGTATCTAGAGTTTAGTTATAATTAAACCTGCCTTGCGAACGGCATTTTGCAGATGAAGTCGATGAGCTCATGTTCACCCTATTTGGCATATGGACTGTACACGAGATGTGCTCAAAGATTTTCAGAAAGTTTAGTCAAAAAATCCATAAACTTTGGCTCTTTGCACTGTGAATTCAGCTCATAAAATGATTCAAGTTAGTTAATAAGTGCTCAAAAACCATAGAATAAATGATGAAATTCTTTTGTACATTTCGAATTAGTTATTTGAATTGTTAATTTTGCTGTTTTTCCATGCAAACTGCCATTTAGTGGACATTTTTTTGAACTCTTAAAAAAGATTTCCTTTAGCGCAGCTGTGTATAGTCCGTATATCAGATTTGGTTACGATCCGTTCAGAAAAAAAAAACCATATAAATACTGTATTGCTTCTGTGATATGAACTTCTATATACCAAAGATAAACACTGCATTGAAAAAAATCCCTCTGAAAAACTTTTCTAGCAACATGTGCGTGTGCGCAGAGCCGCAGCTAAGTTTACGTTACCCTCGGTAAACTTTAATTTTGGCGCTTTTTTCTTTGATACCATTACTGATTTTGTCGCCCCTTCAACGTGGCGCCTACCCCGTTCGCCTCACTCTTGATGCGATTTTGTGGGAGGGGGAGGGCTTATTTTTGTAGTTTGCACCACTTCGGAAAATACCTAGGACCGGCACTGCAGTTAAACTATAATGGACTTGAATATTTGTTGAGATGTACACAAACATGCACAGAAAAACGTTGCTGTTGTTACACATGCCCTCTGTCAGCCGCGAAGCGCGGACGACGAAAGGGTAAAGGGAGCAGATTTCATTTTACTGAGCACAGCTAGGTAGGAGGAAGACTCGCGGTCACCTAATTTTGAACCAATTCCAGATGAGAGACCTAGCAATTAAAATTGGCCCAGAGATATCGTTTGAACACGGAGGACGTTGGAGCAACGAACATATTTTATGCGCGCCAGTTTCCATTAGCGTACACTGTTCCACAGCAGTACAGCGGAGAGAGGTTTTCACCCTAACAAGCACAGACCAAGGCGGCTTCCCTTTCTGTGTTCTTATGGATACGGGGTTTAGCGACTAGGCCACTGCGGGACACACAGAAAAATTCTATTAGTTACAGTAAAAATCTGAAAATTTATCTGTTCTCCAATTTCAAGCGAATTTTTAGAAATACAACTCGAGAAAACAGTTATGGTTATCTTTCAACTTTTATAAATTATATTTGAGATAATGCACTATATAATGAAATGCATTCAATACTTTAGGAGAAATAGATTTCAGTTTAAAATTTCTCGATAACATCAGCACGATCTTTTTTCAGTGTTCTGCAACTCATATATTGCTCCTTGAAAATTATAATGATTTTTTTCCGAATTTCATTTATCAAGTAAAAAGAGAGTCCTTAATAAAAATTACAGCATACACTATTGTTGTGCATTTACAACGATGCAAAGTGATGTGGTTTCTGTTTTCTCTGTCCGTCAATAAGAGCCTGGAACTCCCTTTGTTTTTTATTAACACAGCTTTGAATGATGTTAACCATTAGCATCACTCCATTCTGCATAGTTATATTTTTGACGTTTCTAAGTTAGAAGAGGCGACAACAATTCTCTAAACTGAGTAAAGTGTTTCTTTCCTTCCTGTTTCGCATAGAAAATTTTATCTTTCTGGGAGGCTGAAGGATTTGTGGGATTAATGCTCTCTATTTCCCATTAATTTACATAGTGTGTAATCTTGGGCTTCTGATTTTAGTTATGTTTTAAGAAAAGTATATTCGTTTACACATTAGTCCCGATTTGTTCCCTAGTTTTCTAATACTTCCAAACATTATTTTTCAAATAGGATAAAATATGAAAATACCGTCAAATTTTGTCGAAAATTAATACCTTATCTACAAAATACAAAATTGCATGTTGTAGATGAAATTAATTTATTATTTTTCTTTCAGATCAATATGAAATTTAATAGATACAATCGAACAGTTTTAATTTTAAAATATTGACAGCAGCTATTTTGAGTAAAGTGTAATGCGAACAATCTGCCATTCCATCACAAATGATGTTTATTGTCCCACATGACGTTCAGCTGCACTTCTATAATGAGATTCAAATGGAGACTTTTAAAAGAACATTTGTTAGATCTATTGTTCTCAAAGATGCCAAAATTGCTCTATTCCCATGCAAACGTACTTACATTTCTTGATTTAAAAATACGTCTAACTAATATATCAAAAATTATAATTTCATAAAAAGTCTGTCTGTTCTGTTAAGAATTACAATTTCAGAATTTTCTCATCCTTTAGAAGCCAAGAGTCTGCTTACCGAACTAGGTCAATAAAGTTTTCGTGTATTGAATTGTGTTGTATTGTATTTAAGGCAAACCTACACATTAGTATCTACCTATGGGGCATGACTTGCGCAGGTCTATTTAAGGGATACTAGTACGCACTCACGCTACATCTGGAGAAAATCGCCCCGAATACCAGACCATTAGATGGACAGCCGTACGGTAGGTCAGAAATCTGGACTTTCACACTTCAGATATCTACCATGTTCAGTGGCTCTTATCCACTGAACATGGTAGATGTCTTATCCACTGAACATGGTAGATGTGTATTGTATTTAAGGCAAGCCTACACAGGAGTATCTACCTATGGGGCATGACTTGGGCAGGTCTATTTAAGGGATTCTAGTACGTACTCACGCTACGTCTGGAGAAAATCGCCCAGAATACCAGACTATTAGATGGACAGACGTACGGTAGGTCAGAAATCTGGATTTTCACACTTCAGACATCTACCATGTTCAGTGGCTCTTATTCACTCGACCGTGGTGGGGCCCGTTTGCGTGTCCCAGCGTGTAATAAAAATCGTCGTGTTGGCGATTTTTATTGTATTAATTTTCTGAGAAAGCAAATATTTCAATGGCAATAAACAAATCTACCAAATTAGTATTTATTAACTTTTTCAAGATTTTACACAGAGCTTTCTCATTTTTGCTTTTTATCACACTCGTACAGATAATTAATCCTAAAAACATCGCTATCACTGAGCTTTCCCTTGTGAATAACGTCTAAAATCTTGATCTTCTTCTTTTTAGCCTTCATGGTCTTGGACCATCCGTCTTTCGAAAATGTCTTTTCGCCGTACAGCATGATGGAATCGTAATCGAATTCGTTGATGAGACGATTCTGATCAGGTCTCAACTTGTCGAACTGGTCAAGTGCATCTGCAGAAAAATATGCAAGGATTGTTGAAATTTAAAAAAATGACTATAATTAGTTTGAAATAGGATTTTACATTTTAACTTCGTTATTCCAACAACACAATATCAACTATTATGACTGCCATAGTAATAAGTAATAACTCGGCAGCTTTTAAGAGAGGTGACAACCAGTATCTAGGTAAATAATTTTGTAGTATACACAAGCACACATAATTTTAATATATATATATATATATATATATATAAAAGAGGGAGAGAGAAGAAGTTCGTTAGATACATTTGGGGTTGTAACAAAAGACGTCCTCCACCTTTCAGCAGCAAAATCACTAAAGTACAGGAAAACATCATCATCACACCATCAGAAAAGTGAAAAATATAGCAAGTACTTGCTGATATTTAGAATTTTCAGGTGCATCCTAGGTTATATCCTGATTCATGGATTTATTAGCTACTTATATTCCGCAAACTATAACGTCAACAAGCTTAACGAATTTGGAAGCGATATTCACTCTTATTACTTACAATTATTATATGATGTCCTGCAATTTCTTAGGATTTCTTGGTGCTTCTTGGGTTGGATTATGAATAAATGCTGTCTAGTATACGAAACGTCATTCAAGCACTTAACAGCTGATGAGATTCTAGAACTTAACAACTTTATTGTTAGAGAGGAGCTCTAAAGTCACCTTCTGAGATATTGCCTGGATTCAGGATAGTAACCAACTGGTTGTTCTATTTATACGTAAACGGGAGAATCAATCCTCCCCTCAAAAGAAAGAAAAAAAAAAAAAAAAAAAAAAGGAAGAAAGAAGGAAAGGTAAAAGAAAAAAATGCTTATGAGTACAAAAATCGAAACTGTTGCTGGTAATCAGTAGAATTATTTGTTTGAATATTATTTTTTGTTTAAATTATTTTGTTATTTTTCTTTGCGATGTTAATTAAGATCATCATATTTCTGAAGGTAACTATGCATACTTTACCTGGATAAATATTCTGCCAGTAGATGACTAGATAATCGTCTCTGTCAGATCTGTTCTGTTCGTGGTCAAATCCAATAGCATGCGTCAGCTCGTGGATGATAGTTCCCAACGGTTCGCAACCGACACCCAGGGAGACAGGCTGAATTTTACCAATATAGCCCCAGTATGAATAACACCTAAGGAGACGGGAACAAGAGCAAAGCAAAAATGACTGAAAAAATTCAAGCACGTCTGAAAAGATGTTGTACATTACGTCTTTGCATAAAGTAATAACAATACAAAGTGTTTTAAAGCAACAACTAGAACATGAAATCACAATTGCAGATTGTTAACAATGAATTCCAGCACTTAATCCAGCAGCTTCATTTACGTGCTTAGGATTATTTTGTGGTTTAATTACAGTGCGGAAGAATCAGTCTGGAATTTTTTGTGTTTTAGTTTTAATTCCCATAGCTCCTGTGTATGGAAACACAAATTTCAATGTTGATTTTTCGGGACTGATCAAGTAATTACCCCCACTGTTACAACACGTTAATGTGTGCAACAGTGAGGGTAGAAAGTGATCCTCTAATAGCACGATTGCGCTCTAAAATATTTTATTTATGATGGCTTTCATAGATGGGTCATTTCAAAATTAAAGCACCCTTTTCTGTCCCAACACTTTCTGATTTTATATTTCCCCACAAATTTGTTCCAAACTAAAATTTAAACAACAAATAAGATACTGCAGACATACTACTATTCTGACATAATTATTAAATTTCAGATTTCTTGAATTATTTGCTTTTTAAATAGTTTTATTGAACACTATGTGCAGTAAAATTCATGTCCCCTTAGCATAGTTTGCTTTTTAAATTATCTTTTTTTTAGTTAGGTGATTTTTTTAACCAATGTTTCACGATATAAACTTGCTTCTTGCATTATTAAAATTACACCTAACTGTTTAAAACATAGCACATTTTTCTATTTTTCATTATATAACGCAAATGCCTCTATCCCCCAATGTTTGTCCCCTGCGTTACTCTTACTTTTTTATTGATATTATTACAAGATCTTTTTAACTAAAAATTGACAACAGTAGTCCCCTATGCACCTTAAAATATTGTTATCCAGCACTGGAAGTCATTTTGTCTAAAGTTGAATTTATTAGAGCATAAGTGATTTTTTAAGGTGGGTGTGCTTTTACTGTGTCTCCTATGTTACCCTTTATTTTTATTAATTATAATTTAAATTTATCAATTTTTAAATTATAAGTATCAATGAAATGAAACAATCCATGCAATTTAATATTATTTCCATAAAAATAGAAACAGAACACTGAATTTTCATTTTGTCCCCTGTGTTACTATATGGTATTGGTAACACAGGTTAACTCAAGTTTTAAAATGAAAGAAGACCGAATTTTCTAATAGTTTGGTGTACATGTTGATGCCTGCGAGAAATAAATTTATAAAACCTAATTTTTGAGGTTGTTACATTCTTCTTGTTTTATCCTTTTTGTTACTTACTGTCCCCAGAATAACTAACATGTTTTTTGTCTCTACCAAAAGAAAAACGAATTTTTATAAAAAAGAAATTAATAAATCCAATAGAACGGTTGTATGTTAGGTGTTACAATAATTTTACAAAAAATTACTGTATTTTTACATAAATCATATAGTGTTAAATTTTGCGATAAACTAAAAACAGTAACCAGGGTACTTGATATGCCAATATCACGAGAAAATAAATTGACAAAAAAATTATCATGTCACAAAAAGGAAGTATACTTATATCAAAATTCTAGTAAGGTAAAAGTACTTTTTTACTTGTATAAGAAAGAATGGAGTGATTATTTAAAAGTTGGTAACGTAGGAGACATTTTTGAGTCTGCATGCTTAAGTTTTGAAGTATATTAACTAAAATTTAAATAAAAGTGTGCTGCTGATATTTAATTTCGATTCACAAATAAGCATTCAATCGCCTCAAAAGTATTTTGGCCTTTTAGTAACCTTCAAAAATTTTTTTTTTCAAAAGGGTGCTTTAATTTTGGAATTACCCACATACATGGATGATGTTTAAATGAATAGAAAAATTCAGATCTTTGCTGTAAATCGAACGGAACTTTCGTGTGAAGAATTGAAGCAGCATTTTGAAGCAACTCTCTGAAACCGAGGACATATCTCATCATTATCGTCTTTAATAAATAAATAAAATAGAGAACTGCAGTTATATATCATGTTGCAGGGAAACATTTACCAAAATCTATACGTTATAAAATTTAAACGCACCAAAGGTTGAGTAATTTACGAAAATTAGCGTTCTATTTTAAAACAAGAAAGACGATATTTTTTCCTAAGACGACACTTTTGAATTATTCGGCTTGAATTAAAAATATGATTTAAATTGTGCTTTAATTAAGGAATGTTCTTTCGTGAATGTTTATATTAATATTCAAGATCTAATTTGTAATCATGATACCTTGGACATTTGTGGGGTTACTGTGGTCCAACACGGAAAAGAAGTTAGATTTTGTACTGAACAAACAATACAAAATAAAAAAGACATTTTGAGCTTGAAAAATACTTTATAGTCTTTAATTCAATAGCTTGGGGTCAATTTCATTTTCTGTCATCGTCAACACTGGAGTTTTGGTAAACATTTATTTGCATATTAAGATTTTACTCTCCAAACTTTCTCCCTTGCGGAAATCAGGAAAATATATAAAAAAGAAGGTAAATGTCAAAATATTATCTTTAGTAACCTGTTACGAATGCTTGATAATAGTTTGCACTTTTTATAGTACTAAGGTGCTATTTCGCTCAGTAACAGAATTTTGTCTACGCGATCTTGTCGACAAGTTTTGTAGATATGAATTCCACGGAGAAGATATTTTCAAATGTGCATGCCAGATAATGTGGAGAGGAGGAGGCGTTAATAAAATGCTGAAAGTCGCATAAGTTTTGCAATTTTTGATGATTGATCGCTAAATTTGGTGTCAAAACGTGACAAATTATTATAAATATATTTCGAGTATAGTTAGAAAAAGCCTGGCAAATATTATAAAATAGTTTTAGTAGGCAATTTTAATATAGATTTTAATTCCAAAGAAGTGTTTTATAGAACAGACAAGACAAATACGGTACACTAATACATTATGTAACACTTTCCAAATGGTATTTATAAAGGTGAAGTATAGTTTAACTATGCCTGGCAAAAATCGTTAAACAGTTTTGGTAGGAGATTTTAATATAGATTTCTATTCTCAAGAAGTGTTTTATGGAACAAGGAAGGAAAACACGGTACACTCATGGATTATGATGCCCATACCAAACAGTCTTTTAAATGTCTACGCGATATAGTTGGAATACGCCTGGCGAAGATTGTAAAACAGTAGGCGATTTTAATATAGATTTCGATTCCAAACATGTGTTCTATGGTATAAGAAAGAGTTGATTCCTATTTTAAAGACCCCACTCTCGCCAACCCATGAAATCCCCGCATATTTTGCGAGTTTTGCAGTCATGGGTCTCTAGGAGTTATGCACAAGTTTCAAAGCTCCTAAAAGAACTAGATGAAAACTAAAGTGAACAAATGAGCAATAAGCGCACCAGTTAAGGAATTTGAAGACACTTAATTTTTAACCCAAAATAAATAAAAATATAACGGAATGAATGCTGTACTTATGTTGTTCCAAATCGCCATTATACTTTTAAATTACGATTGCCACATAAATACTAAAAATTGTCATATTACCTGCATTTTAATTATCGCCACCTAGACGAGAGTCGGGGCGTTAAAGTAGGAATCAACCTAGGAAAGGATCAGCCTAGGAAAGGTTCAGCCATGTCATACTCATGGATTATGATGCACATTCGAAACAATATTTAAAACGGCGAAGTATAGCTGGAATATACTTCGCGAAGATTATAAAAAAGTTTTAGTAGGCGATTTTAAGATAGATTTCGATTCCAAAGATGGTTTTATGGAACAAGGAAGGCTAAATTGGCTTATTGCGCTTCAATATAAAAATAGGAGTATGTTTCAGCTAATTTGAAGCGGCAATTCATGAGCAGCTTCTTAAGTTAGGGATTACAATAGTCCAACACATGACATCCATTCAATTTGAATGAAATCAAATGAATAAACCAAAGAAGCTCCAAGCAGTGGCTACTTGCGGTGTAAAACTTTAAAAATAGAAAATTAATTTTTTAAAACTTAAAAGGCATTTTTAAAACAGTAGAGTTAACTTATACTGTGTTACTTGGTTAAATCTCATTTTGTGCGTGGGAAATTCATATGTTATACTTATGAATGTTATACTTATGAATGCAATAACAGAAATGTTAGTGAGAACATGAAAAAGTAGCTCAAAGTAGCCCAGGGTTGACGGTAGCTGTTGAACTTTCGGACTTGGAATTAAATTATCCCATCACCACTTTTAAAAACTTTTCTACACATGTTATATAAACTCCTGTGGATCTCCGAGATCTTTTAAGTGTACTGTATTTTCAAATTCTAATTGTTAAAAAATTTTTTTCCTGAGTTCAAAATTACAACAGAAGATAACGTAAGAAAATTCATGTGACTTTGTATTTGAAAACTAGAAAATAATTAGTTTCCCCCCCCCCCATTTTATTGCCTGCTTTTCTTTTCTTTTCTTTCTTTCTAACCCTTCAAGTTTTCTGCTAATACGTATAACATGAACTGGCAAGAACGGAAGTTATATTTTCCCTCCAACCTTGTTTAGTTCAGTTCTGAATCTGCTGATGATGCAATTCCACGTGTAATTTTTAATTTGTTATCAGTTTAGATAAATTTATCTTAACAGTATAGGACAAATGTTCTGATGTTGGTGCTATTCCTTCAACAAAATGTTAAAGAAACTTTTACGATCAGTGATTATTAAAGAAAAAAATCTTACCCATCTCCGGGGAAAATTTTGATGTAACCTCTTACCATACCATCCCATGGAACGAACTTGATGCATGTCCTGTCCATGATGTGTTTCATTGCTTTCGCGATCTCATCTTTTAAGTCATCTGTTGGGAGGCAAGAAGATACTATTCAAGTGAAATTTAAAGAATCACTTTTAACATGAACGCTACATTTGTTTGTATTATTAAAGAGAAAAATGAAAATGTACAGTGATTTCACGAAAACTATAGAAATTTGTTGAGAATGTGGTCTAAAAGCATATACGCATTAGAACTGATCAATTTTAAATCTTAACACATCAGCACTACAAGCAAATTTATTGAAATTTTATATTTTTATCATTCTTGTATAAAATGAAGAATATATAAATCTGATAGCCGAAGATATCTGTTTTAAAACAGAAATAAAATTAAATGCGGAAAGCCTTTCCTGGGTTCTCTCCGAAAATTTTCTTCTTTGAAATGGTTTCTATACTTGGAAAAGGCCAATTGTTTGAGTAAAAAAAAAAGTAAAATATAATATACTGAATAAAGGTATTAGTCTTTACTCTCTAAAGATAAATAAAACAAAATGTTTATTAAAAAACTCCTCATTATTCACTCTATCAATAAATGTTGAATATTCTACGAAAGTCACATTGTATTTAAAAATTATCTAGCATTTTGGTGAAGTATTGATATCTTTCGCCTGTTTACTACCTCGGAGGCACAGCCAGTGGCGTACCGTATACGCCTACGACCCCTACAAGTGAGGGAGAGGGAGTTACTGAAGAGTGCACTTACCTAAACCTTTGTCGATTTTGTAAGGAATAACACCGTCAGGCCATCTCCTTTCATTAGTTGGTATCGCATTTCTATCCTATAATAGTATTAAAGGCTATTATTTGTTGACATCTTTTAAGGGTAAAAATCATAATAATTCTCTCTTGAATACTAAACATAGACAGACATCCATTTGGTGAATTTGAAAAATTCCTCTAAATAATTCGTAATGGAGACAATTCATCAGACAGAGACGTAGAAGATTTGTATTTTAAAATATTTTAAACTAAATATTACATACATATTTCAGAGTCAGTTAAACTTCTGTATATTTGTGTAGTGATTTTATCCATACCCATCAAAATTCATTAATAGAGAAACATTAAAAAAACAGTGTCTAAGAATACACAGTGTTACTTCTTAGTTCTAAAAATGGTGCATTTAATATTTAAAGTTGATGCAATTAACTTCTACGATATTGTAGTATTTACGAGAATGAATCCAAAAAAAAAAAAAAAAAAGCACAAGGGAAATGAAAAAAAAACTATTTATAAACAGTAGACAGAAGATACAAAAGGGACTTAAAAGGAATACTTGCCGATCACTTTTCTATGTTAGTGTCACAGAGAAGTGAGAAGTGTTTGTGTGTGAGGGAGGGGGGGGGAGGAGGGTGTCCCAGCCGCCTCTACCCCTTCCTCCATGTGTCTAGTCAATTTCATTATGATCGTGGCCTGTGTATCGACAGGAAAACTTAGGATCGCGGGCTCACGAATTTCGGGGGCCAAAAAAATTGTTGCATTTTAATTTCTATAAAAAATTTATATTACTCCTCATGCACTATTATCAACAATAAACGATAGCAAAACGCATACTAACATTTTTGCTGAGAATAACTAGCTACATATATTTAATTACAGTAATTACATTCATCATAGGATGCCAAAAAGATGACTCATTTATGCTATCGTATATGTACAACACTCTACAATAATAATAATATACACTGTCATGCAGACATCAACAAATATGCGTGTACAGCTGGAGAAAACTGCCCAAAACTCCAGACAGTTACATCGACAGCCATTCGATAAGCTCTGGACCACTTTCAAAAGGAAATACAAGCTTGAAACCCACAGAGAGACCTCAACACAAAGCCCCCTCCAACGGAATTGAGCATAAACATGCCAGAATCCAAATTAATCCTGCGTTAGGCGTGTAGACGACGATCGTAGACCAGGTACACTCCCCCCAAAAAAGTATTCGAGTAATAGACAAGTTTCCTATTTTAGTTTTATAAATAACTAATCAGCTTTTGAATAAACTCAAAATTATAAAGAAATATGAGAAGTTATTATTATTTATGACATCCTCCACTTTTACAGAGAACAACAGTTTAAATATGAAGCTGACGTAAGAAATTTGTCTTAAACTCGAATACTTACTTGAGAGAGTGCACCTAATTTACGATCGTAGTCCAAGCGCCTAACAGAGTAAGAAAAAACACTTAAAATACTGGTGTTAAATGATAAAATAAATAAAAACTTTGTGAAAAAAACACACATAAAAAGTTACTTATCTTATAAGTAACTTTTTATTTGTGTTTTTTTTTTTTTTTTTTTTTTTACAAAGTTTTTATTTATTTTGCCTAACAGAGTAGTCCAAGCGTCTAACGGAGAAGTAACAGTATTCTGTTTCTCTTTGCTAAAAGATTTTCCTTAGACATCAATTACACTGATCCTATTAAAATCATTTTACGGGGAAATTCTTAAAAGAGTTCTAGGGAATATATCGTAATGTAGAAGAATTCGGTTAGTTTCTTATATCGAGATTTGACTGAATATTAAGTCATGGCGAAAACAATGCATCATAAAGTCTTTGGAAGTAGAGCAGAAGGTGGCTAGTGAGCAACTTTTATAATGTTCCCCCTCTACCTCAAAAAATCTGGAGTGACTCCACTCGACTTTCCGAACACTTACGATTAAGATCATTACCACGCATTTAAATAAATTTTAATCGATGAATAATTCAAACATATATACCAAATTGAAACTCAATCGAATGCACCGTTTAAACGCTTGCGCACTTTCAAGAATTTCTCCCCATATGCCATTATGCCATAATATAAAAGAAATGTTTGTCGTAGCTCTGTAAAAAAAACTATAAGTCTTATACACACCAAACTCAATACCGGTCTTTAGATGGTGATTTATAACATATATACCCAATTTCAGCTCAAGCGAAGGTGCCGTTTAAACGCTAGCGCACTTGTAAGAATTTCCCCCGATAGGCCATAATGTAAAAGAAATCTTTGTCGTAGCCCTGTAGAAAAACTATAAGTCCTATACACTTCCAAATTAATATCGGTCTTAAGATAGCGGTTTATAACATATATACCCAATTTGAGCTCAATCAAATATACCGTTTAAACGCTAGCGCACTTTCAAGAATTTCCCCCTATAGGCATAATGTAAGAGAAATCTTTGTCGTAGCCCTGTAAAAAAAAAAAAAAAAACTATAAGTCTTATACACACCAAAATCAATACCGGTCTTGCGACGGTGGTTTATAACATATATACCCAATTTGAACTCAATCGAATCTACCTTTTAACCGCTAGCGCACTTTCAAGAATTTTCCCCCATAGGCCATAATGTAAAAGAAATCTTTGTCGTAGCCCTGTAGAAAAACTATAAGTCCTATACACACCAAAATCAATACCGGTCTTGCGACGGTGGTTTATGACATATATATCCAATTTGAGCTCAATCGAATGCTCCGTTCAGGAGCTATCGTGTTCACTCACATACACACAAACACACACACACACACACATACACACATACATACATACATCTCGTAAAAATAGCATAAATGGATTCAGAAGCCCTCAAAACGTGTAGAAACACCAAAATCTCGAAGTCGAATTTTTTCATGATTACAATACTTTCCTTACATGGTACATGTTCATAAAGTAAAAAATCTGGAGTGACTCCACTCGACTTTCCGAACACTTACGATTAAGATCATTACCAAGCATTTAAATAAATTTTAATCGATGAATAATTCAAACATATATACCAAATTGAAGCTCGATCGAATGTACCGTTTAAACGCTAGCGCATTTTCAAGAATTTCTCCCCATAGGCCATAATGTAAAAGAAATCTTTGTCGTAGCCCTGTAGAAAAACTATAAGTCCTATAAACATCAAAATCAATACCGGTCTTACAATGGTGGTTTATAACATGTATACCCAATTGGAGCTCAATCGAATGTACCGTTTAAACGCTAGCGCACTTTCCAAAATTTTCCTCCATAGGCCATAATGTAAAAGAAATCCTTGCCGTAGCCCTGTAGAAAAACTGTAAGTCCTATACACATAAAAATCAATACCGGTCTTGCGAAGGTGGTTTATAACATGTATACCCAATTTGAGCTCAATCGAATGTACCGTTTAAACGCTAGCGCATTTTCCAGAATTTTCCTCCATAGGCCATAATGTAAAAGAAATCTTTGTCGTAACCCTGTAGAAAAACTGTAAGTCCTATACACACCAAAATCAATACCGGTCTTGCGACGGTGGTTTATAACATATATACCTAATTTGAGCTCAATCGCATGCCCTGTTCAGGAGCTATCGTGTTCACTCACATACACACACACACACACACACACACACACACACACACACACACACACACACACACACACACACACACACACACACATACATACATCTCGTAAAAATAGCATAAATGAATTCAGAAGACCTCAAAACGTGTAAATACACCAAAATCTCGAATTCGAATTTTTTCATGATTACAATACTTTCCTTACATGGTACATGTTCGGAAAGTAAAAAGAATGTACTGAATATAATTATATTTAACGTATTTTTATTTTCACTACAATTAACATATTTATGCTAATACTTTGGTTGCTACACGATATATTAAAATGTATGGCGAACAGCTACATAAAATAATGCAACTTACATCATACTTAACGTAAAACAGTTGAAAATAATGAACTAAAATGTTTATTTATTAACACTTTCCAACAAGGTTGAAAAGTGTTTATGATTTCGGTTTGTCTGTCTGTCCGTGCTCTGACTCGCGTAAATATGCATCGATTTCTACGGAATGTATATATGTTGTTCCTATGCACTGTACCATGTGCCCTATTGAAAAGGATGTATGTATGTAGCATTCTTCTACAGGAGAGCTCAAAAGATTTCCAATACATTACGCTCTATGGGCCATCATTCTTTAAAGTGTATTTAAGAGATATTCGGCTATAATCAAATGAAACAAAATTGATACGTGTTATTAAGAATTACACGATAAAGCTCTCCATCGAAAATAGTATCTGTATCATTAATAGTTTTAGTACAAGAGCACTCAAAATAATTCCAATGCGTAACGTTCAATGGCAGTTTAGAGACAGGCATCTATTTAAAGCACAATAGTTTCCTACTACATATAATTAGTTGATGATCTAACGGCTCAAAAATTGCGCCAAAAGTCGCCAATATTGGCAGCTTTTCCGATAAATCGCCAAACAGGGTGCGATTTTTTTTTTCTTTCGAAAAATGAATTGGGTGGTAAATCAAAAATAGATACCTAATGTAATTAAGATATGACGATTTTAATGGGAATTTTGGAAATTCGTTACCCATGCTCGAATCAATTGATTTAGTGTGTTGCGTTAAGCTACGCAAGCAAGGGCTATCTGCCTAGGAGGGGGGCTGCGTTAGTCAGAGGAATTTTTAAGGGTTTCTAATGCATTAACTGATTTACATGCTATAAAACTGCAAACATTGAATTTTTAGCCTGTGGAACATTAATTTTATACTGCTAACCCTAAAAAGAATAAATTTCTCGTTCTCCGTGTTCATGCGATAACGTTATTTTGTATGAGAGGAATACATATTTATATTTTCATCTTTCCGGCAAGATTGAGAGGTGTTTATGATTTCAATTTTTCTGTCCACAGGTCCGTGCTCTAACTGCCATAAATATGCACCGATTATTGCGAAAATTATATATGTGTTTTTTTTTTAAATGCACGGTGCCATGTACCGTATTGAAAATGATGTATGTAGCATTTACAGTTCATTTAGAGGAGCCAAAAGGAAAAAATGCAATACATCACGCTCTGTGGTCAGTCATTCTCTGTGGTCAGTCAAAGCGTATTTTAGAGATATTTGTTTGTTTGTTTTTTTCAACGAAAACAAAGTTAAGTTACATGTTAAGGCTCATAAAATAATGTTATCCATTGAATATAGTGTCTGTGTAATAAATAGTTCTTCTACAGGAACACTCAAAAGAATTCCAATACATTACGATCTATAGCAGTTGAGAGACATTAATGTATTTCAAGCACAGTACAATAGGAATAAAAATGTATATAACAGAATCTCCAAAATCTCGCCAGATTTAAGGACAATAAATCGCTAAATTTGGCTCAAAAATACTGTTGTGTTGGAAAGTGCTTTATAATCGATGCGTTTGGTATAATTTATCTTTCTTTTTTATTTTTAGAAAGGGAAAAAGAGAGAGACTTACATTTACATTTTCAATACCCACGATGTCGCCCTGAAAGAGATCAGGGTTCTCCATAGGATTGCGAAAATGACGGGCCCCTAAAAATCATTTAAGTATATTTTATTTAGTGACCTGAAAACTATAATCACAACTGCAATACTTAATGACCTGAAAAATATTCCAATTGCGATTAAACACGCTCACACACACACACACACAAAGAACCTTTTGCTAGGTCATATTCAAAATATTAGAATAATTCAGAAAAAGTAATAAGGAAAAAATTATTTTCCATTTATTTATTTTTGATACCAAGTAAATGCAGTTAAATTTCTATAAATTAAATCTGTATTCGGATAAGATTTTTAACATTTACGAAACATAAAATACAATAAATTAGGTATACAGTAACTTTCTGAAACACATCAAAATATTAGAATAAAATTTAGATTAGTTCAAAATATAAGAATATTTTATTTTACGCAATAATATTACCTTATGAATATGAAGTAAATGGTAGTTAATATTTTGTATCCTCCCCTTTAGCTATAATAACAGCGTACAATCGATCTTGCATACTATATACAAGGTGTTTACAAACATTTCTATCAATATTAGCCCAAACAGACTTTATACGTGCCACTAACTCAGTTTTACTTGAAGGAGGATTTTCTTGGAGTTTTTTCTTCATCATACACCATAAGTTTTCGATGGGATTAAAGTCTGGTGAGTTTGGTGGCCAGGGAAGTACCTTAATGTTGCGTTGGCGGAACCAATTATTAGTTGACACCGAGGTATGCGGTGACGCTAAATCTTGTTGAAAGATGAAATCATCTTCAAATAGATCTTTTGATGGAGTCATAATATTCCAAAATTTCTTGATATACCTGAGAGTTAACTTTTTCGTAGACGATGCATAACTTTCCAAGTCCTACTGCGTTCATGCAACCCCAAACCATGACACTAACAGCAAATTTTACCGAACGTTCAAGGCATTCTTTAGAAAATGCTTCTTGCTTCATTCTCCAAACTCCAATACCTTGATTACCATATGAAACACAAATCATACTTTCATCACTAAATAATATTTTTTTCCAATCTTCTTCGCTCCATAAACGTCTTGATTTACACCAATTCAATCTTATACGCTTTTGTTTTGCAGTCGTGAGAGGTTTTGTATTCGGTACACCACATTCAAACTTAAATACAGACGTCTTAATGTTGTCCAATGTAGAAACTTCAACTCCTTTCCATTTTCGGTGCAAGAATCAATCACTTTTTAAACGATTTTCTTAACTATACGCTTCAGTTTCCAGTCATCTCTAGCAGATGTTTTTGGTTTTCGGCAGCCATTTCGGTGATTATTTTGAAATTTTCCATTTTTTAAATATTGTATTAGTATTTTACTCCGTAGCGACTCCTCCATTTGAGCACATGAACACGTGGCACCCCCCCCCACCACCACCACCAAAAAAAAAAGCCTTACTAGTAGATTAAGTATTAAAAAAACACTATGTATACTTCTAGATTTTGTGAATTTAAAGCGTGAGTTTTACTCTCCCCCCACCCACCCCCACTATTATTAAATACGCTTATAGCTAACGCACTGTTTTGCAGATTACTACAGCACTGTATTTCCTCCGCTCGCATGTGCGAGCGGAAATAATTCCCTCCTGAACCGATCTCTCAGAACAGAAGCGGACAGTCCCGGCAGAAGTAAGGCGCTGCTGCTATCATTCCGTTCGCACATTTTGAGTATGCACAAGGAGAATTTTTTTGTGGTTATCTCTTTCGGATTCTCCCTTGGTTTGTTATGTTGGGTTAGTTATGTTTTTGTAGGTTCATTTTCTTATTATTTTCTTTTTTTTTAATCATTTTTCACTACAATATTTCTTACAAACTAGTGTAAATAATTAAGATGGGAGTAAAATAAGTATTATGGAGTTAAAATAATGCCATTTTTCAATATTATCTTTCTATTCTAAAAAAAATGTAACGTACGCTGCCGCCACAGCCACTGTCAAGAGCTTGTTCGGCTATCGCCTCCTAAAACATGGGGACTTTAGTTTCGAATAAAGTGTTCACAGATTCGCAAAAATTCCAGGGAACCTGATAAGCTGACTTAAATTTCGAAATTGGAATTATTTTAGAAGATATTAATCAAAAACTGAAAAAATAAGCTTAATGGTTGCCAGATTTGGCAGTTTTCGCCAGCATAAAATCATTCATGGTTTGTAAGAAAGCAATTCCAAATATGCAAAATCACGTGAAAGTGACAAATATGAAGTAGAAATACACCAATTTTACGCCAAATTAAAAAGTATGTGAAAATATAAACAAGTCAAAGTGTGTTACACGTTGACGATTTTCAAATACGTTCTCTTAGATAACAGGAGTTCAGAATTACCGATTAATCGTTTTAAAGAAACATAATTAATTGCAACTGATTAAAAAAGCGCCATTTCGGCATCAGGTACGATCTTGCATGCAAAAGTTATCTCTCTAAGCAGTATGAATCTAAACAGCACGTTCCAAATGTTAGCACCCAGTATCTTGAAAATGAAAAAACTTAAAATGCATATTATAGTAAAGCCGGTTTGGCTACTTACGTATTATCCCGGCGGTCTGCTAAGACGAGTGATTTTACACCAAGGTAAATGCCGGGACATATGAAATTATTGATGATTCAGAATACTATTGGCAACAGTTTGCCTGCATATTTAACGCAAAAATAGTTTGGCGGAAATGACCGCCGGGATAATGCTTAAGTATCCCGGTTTGGTTCAACTTGGGTATTTGCTACCAGTAGAAATATTTGGCGGCATTAACTGTGCCATTATACTAGTTATAGTACAACTTGGATATTTGCGAGCGCGGGGAGCTGATATATTTCGTGATGCTAAATACGCCAATCTGCAAAGGATTATGTATATGAATATGTGCATAACGGTTTTCCCGTTAACCTTACATGAGCAGTAATTATCGTTTATGAGCATGTGTACACGCTTAAACCAAACGAGCGAAATTCGATCAGTCGGAGCGATTTTTGGTCCAGTTTTCAAAAGTGCGTATCTCCCAGACAGCACAGCAAACTTGCATCAAACTTGCAGCAAGCTTCATTTATCAAGTCAATAAACTTGAATTAAGCTTGAAAATTTCAAGCGTGTAAGCTTAATTCAAGCTTGAATCAAGTGTTCTAGTTTACACTTGCCCAGCTTGCATTAAGCTTGACACAGCAAGCTTAATTTCAAGCTTAAAAAAAATTTCTGAATGCACGGGGCCCCCGTCGGCGAACTCGCCCCTCATACTTTATTTTCCCACGCATTCTCCCCTCTATGCTAAAATTTTAAGTTATTTTAATCTGTTTCCATCAAAAGTCCGTGTTCGATCTCGTGAACTATGGGCTGGGAGTCCCGCGCGCTAACCGTTCCGCTAATAAGCCTCGGGCAGCTATGACTAAAGTTTGAAGTGACTGTTGTCACGCCGTTTTCTGGCCAGATCGATCAGTATATGGGCGATGCTGATAAGTTTCTTTTATTTTTCCATGGGATGAATCAAAATTTAAATAATGTTATGTGTGATTTATAGACTCTACTAATAGGAAATAAGCATAACATAAACTTAAAAGCAGGACATGTTTAAAAACTTTCATTATCGCAACACTCATGTTGAGCAATGCTGCTGGCCAAAATCGAGACAAACGACTGATTTTGAAATCAATTTCGTAGTATAATTGTATTTTATTTTGAAGAATTTCCATATTTGGAAATATAGAATCTTTTTTTTTAAATTCTATGGTCAAGTACATTTATGACTGATTAATTATTTTGTGGAGGCCGGATTGCGCCTCATTCTACCACCCATAATGTGAAGTATATTAACTAACTAACTTGTTTTATTTTAGGGCTAATTAATTAGTTAATGGAATTAACTAATGTTAATTAGATGTAAATAAAACTAAAACTCCCCTCGTGTTACACTTCAGAGGAGCTTATCCCATTCATTCCTTCCCCTTGCGTGTTCTAATGTCCAGGTTTTGTGCGATAATAAAATAAAACACAACTTTTACGAACTTTTCTTTATTGAGCAAATTTGAGAAACGCTAGACAGTTAATGTCCATTCCCTTTCACAGACGGCGCCATCAACGCACGCTTTCGAAATGGAAAATCAAGCTGTATTCCAGCTTGACAATTCAACTTGACTCCTGCAAACTTGCTGCAAGCTTAATTTGAATTGAACTGTCAAGCTTGTATTAATACGTCAAATTCAAAGAAATGTCAAGCTTGATTTAAGCTTATGTGCTGTTTGGGCCTTTAGGAGCATTTTTCGATCACAAGAGCGGAGCAAAATATAACAATAAGCGAGTAGGGGAATTCTCAAAAAAAAGACGAAGTGAGGAGGCGAATTCTCAGAAAAAAGACTACTTAAAGAGCACTTTTGCAGAAATACCGGTAGGTTTCCATGTAAGCGGATCGCTCCGCAATGTATCGTTTTTTTCGCTCTTTGTGTTTAAGCGTGTAAATCGCCAAATAATGAAAAGTCGCCAGTACTTGTGTATTAACCCAGCGGTTCTCCAAGACGAGAGATTTTTTGCCAAGATAAATGCCGGGCACATGATATTCATGATGGTTTTGAATACGATTGGCAACAGTTTGACAACTCATTTGACAAAAAAAGTAGTTTGGCGGGAATGACCGCCGGGATAATACGTAAATACCAAGTCGCCATTGGTGGCAAGCTATTCTAGCTATTCCGCAGTTTTTATCAAAGGAAACATATGAAGTACTGTTTTCTTATAACTAATTTCTCACCTTTTACTGATGGAAACGCTAATATATTTCAGCGTGTAAGTCGCGTCGTATCTGCATATTTAATATTCAAAATTTATTTTGTGAACCTCCATTTAAATAACCCACGAGCCGCCACTGATTATACTGACGCTTGATTGTGAATAATGTAGATAATTCTCTGTATAACATTGTTTTTTACCGTGCCGATACAAATCAACCATACGAAGTTTAATAGATTCATGGAATACCACTCACATGACCCATTCTAAGGCGAAACAGCAAACAAACTGCAAAAAGATTACTGATTTTAAATAAAATCGTGTGAATTTAACCAATGATGCCACCAGTTATGAATTGGTGATAATTAAAGGAGAATTAATGTGAAATATTCTAATATTGAACCTGAATAAATATTCTTATATTTTGACTTTTCAAAATATTTTTTTTCAGTTAAACTTTTCAAAAATGATATTAATTTTAAGTTAATAAATAAGTTTAATCAACAATAAGTTCTCAATAAAACTATCGTTCGCATATTTACATTAAAAAACATTAAATTACCAAACGATATTTTCAATTTGTAAAAAAAAAAATAGTAATTACTATTTTTTTCCCCGTTCTTTTCCGTTATCTCACCACCAGCCAAATTTGGCGATTTTTTCCCGGCAGTAGAGGGCGATGCTTGGCGACAATATTTTCTGGTAACCCATCCCCGTTTGCGCGGCGATCTTCATTTTTTTTTTTTTTTTTTGGTAACCCGGATTCTTAATGCGTAGTACAAGCGCTACTGTTTCAAAAGGAAAGCAAAACAAATAATGCGACGTACTGATTATACTAATCTCCGAGTGTGTTGTTTATTCATACGCAAACGTGTAACCTGAATCGTGCGGCGAGCTTGTTTTTTTTTTTTTTACTAACGTTGCTTCTGTATCCGTAGTATGTTAGCTTGTGTTTGAATAGTAAAGGATAACGTATTTTTCTGTTTTGTATTCGTCAACGAGAGCATGTGTTTGCATGCAGAAAAACGCCGATTGGGTCTGTTTTGTATCCTTCCGCGATCCTGTTGTTGTATTGATGTATAAACGTGCGTAGTATGTATAAGCGTGTGCAGCCATATTTACTCTAGTTTAGGTGAGTGTTGCTTTTACATATATATTTGTATAAATATGAATTAATAGGAAATGTGGCGACGAATGTAGATGATAAAATAAGTTTTTGGCAGAGTTGTTAAAGGAATTGTTTTGTACAGTGTGAATGCTGCAATGTATATTTTGAAATTGTGTGTCTTCATAGTTTGAGCTTCAAACTGAAACGTTTGGAATTTGCAAGAAGAAGCCGAAAATGTGAGTATGTTTTAACATATTTCGATTTGTGTAGAATTGCCGATATTTCGATTTGTGTAGAATCTTCAGGATATAGAAATTGGTGAATGCAATTAGTATAGCAGTCAAACCGCCTTGCACATGCTCGGTGTGTCAATGAACTTGTTAAAAAGAGAATCCCGTAGGTAATTTCGTTGTCGTATTGTGTCGATATTTAAAATATTCATTGGTTTGAAACTTATCGTTTTAGTTTTATAACAGTAATACGTTTTATGAATTGTTCATATTATGATTTAACATTCATTGAAATTTTTCGTATGTAATGGTGAGTCTATTTTGTATGTTTACATTTTTAACTTTGTATTTTCTGTTAAAATGTTTGTTTAGTAGGCATTGAAAATGTTTAAGGCGAAATAAATATCCGGTAGGTAATTGCGGACAGGAAAAATCGCCTAAAAACATTATAGCTACTTGGCGACAAAAAAAAGTTGCCAAAAAATATCGGAGCTACTTGGCGACAAAAAAAAAGTCGCCAAATTTGGGTGGTGTCGAGATAACGGAAAAGTACCTAGTAATTATTCTAATATTTTGAATATGAGCTGTATTTTCCAAATTGGAATTTGAAAAATAATTAAAACGACCCATAAGTAAGTATCGATGATATACCTTCATAATAGAAACTTATGATTAAAGATTATCATAACTATTTATTTGGGAGAAAAACTTAAGTTGTCTTGAATTGTTTGACAACCTAAGAAGTATTCAGGGGTGCTAACTGCTGTAAACAGTTTTGGAACATTTTGGGGAGCAGGAAAATTGCTGTTTCGGAGCAGGTGAACAGGTATAGGGAGCAGTTCATTTTCAATAATATAACTGCTTAACAGCAACTTAATTATTTAAAAAATTATGATCAATTAATAGCAGTAATTGGTAATCAAATTTAAATATTTTCATAAAAATATATAGCCATGTTAAACAAAAGTAAATATGTTTATGTACTCAAAATAATCTTCGTCGATAATCGATTATACGTGTCGATTATACTCAAAATAATCGATTCTTTTATGTGTCTAAATAACACTTAAAAGAACGAATAATCAAGTATAGTTTTGAATAGTAGGTACACAAATGAAAAAGTACTGTGTACATACTGTGTACAGTAACGCTAAAAGAGGGGGAGTGGAGTGGAAGATGTCAAAGGAAGGAGGGAAGGGGAAGTGGAAGTTGAGGGGGAGTAGAAGGGGACAAAATTTGAAACAGCCCCACCACGGCCAAGCGGATAAAGACACTGAACATAGTAGACAGCTGAAGTGTAGAGGTTCTGGATTCGGGCCTATCGCACCTGTGTCGATCTAAAGGTCCGGAGTTTTCTCCAGATGTTATGAGAATACGCGTTAGAACCCTTCAGAAAGTAATCCGACCAAGGCAATCCTCATCCAAGGCAGATAGTCCAAGCATAGCTTTGCCATAACAACAAAAGCCAACTAAATTTTAAAAGAATGTTAAATCAGAGATTAGAGACTATATTTGTATATTAAGGCAAAGCTACTCGAGGACTATCATCTCAGGAGGGGTGCCTTAGGCGGGGCGCTTTTTAAGGAATTCTAACTCACATTCACATTACATCGGGAGAAAAGTGCCCCAAACTCCAGGCCGTTAGATCTATGGCCGCACAATAGGCTTAAACCTGGAACCTTTACACTTCAGCCATCTATCATGGTCAGTGTCTTTATTCACTGGGTCATGGTATGGAGCTTTTAAACATTATGATCAGGGTGAATGTTGCATGCAGGGAATGGTCGCTCATTTTTCACTCTCACAAATAAGACTTATTTTCTCACAGGAATAAGACTGTATTGATTGGTCCAGCTTCAAATCTAGCCTGATCAAACAATGTTGAGTGAAAAATCCAAGATAATGTTTGAGGCCCTCTCAGTATTTTAGTACATAAACTTGAAGCATGTGCAAACTGAAAAGGGAAAATTTTTTTATTGTTTTGCATTTTTATTGTTTGTCTGCATGGAATAACCTTCAGAACTCTAAGGCAGTCTTCAGTAGGTTCCGTGCTCGTAGCGTACGTGCTCATAGAGTACACCACATCAAGGGTGCTCGTAGCGTACATAGGGTGCTCGTAGCGTACATCTGCCCCGCCACCTGTTTTCACCACAGTAATAATTGAAAAGAATCAATAAAAAGGCAAATACGGCTTAATATAGATCTATTTTAGTAGTGGCCGTTTTAGTCTACAAAATCGTAGATTTCATTACTACTATTTATTTTCAACAAATAAGTTTAAATCAAGTCAAGCAAAAAGTCGTTGTAAATTTTGTTTTTATTTAAGAAACTGTTTTAAGGCCGATTACCAATTATAATGAAGTGTTTAAAATAAAAAATTGTATCTAGCGGTGTATATTTCATAATTTCTTTTAGCATGTTCGAATACTGCATAGAGTTTCAAATATTAAAAACAGTGCTGAATATAAAACATTTAAGTAAAACAAAATGTATCTCAGACAAAAAAAAAGAAAGAAAGAAAAGAAAAAGAAAGGCGTTCTTGCAATATGAATGAGGAGAGGGAAAGGCTTAGGGAAAAGCATTGGTTAGCTCAAAATTCATTATATATATTTTTTTCACATTACCCATAAGACAATTGCGCATTATTAGATTCATGAAAGTCTCAGACGGTATATTTCTTCCATATAGTAATATCTGCATTTGGATGCTTTTGTATCACTTTAGCCTGGTGAGTATCTCAACCTAGAAATATATATATTTTTTTTAATCCAAGCCCGTATCAACTACTACAGTAAATCTTATTCTACAATAAATATATCCAAAGAAAGCTACTGAAAAGTAAACTATAAATAAATGCCGTTATAAACTCATCGAGCAAAAGATTAGCAGATAGCTCATGTGGCTCTAATTTTTCCGTAAAAAATTACTTTTTCTATATCTTCATTCGCATATTAGATGAAAGTTTTCGTAGATTTCTTTCGTGGGGGAGGCATAAAAATCCAAGATTAAAAATTTCTCGATAACATATTGCGGACTGTGTATAAATGGAAAATGCCCATGCTGTTAACTCAGGACTGTACTTCCTGGCGTAAGGATTCCTAAAAGTTAATGAAATCTGTACTTCTAAAAGTTTCAATTTATGAAGCATAGCTTCATCTATGTTTTCACTTTTTCGTGGATAAAGAAAGAGAACTGCTCTAAAATACATTCTAGTTCCAGTTTTGTTTTATTTTCATTTTTGTCTATAAAATTAAACAAATACTTTAACTGGGAATATTTCCTTAATTTCTTCTCTTTATCAAATTGTCCGGTTAAAATATGTTCTTTAACTCGATTATTATTAATAAATAATTCAAATGCATAAATCAGAAAAGTTTTTTAAGCTTGTGATAGTGAAACAGGTGTTATATCAACATCCAACTTGTAATATACTGCAAATTCTTGCTGAATAAATCACTGTCACGGAGCTTTTAATATAATTTTCTCTAGCAGATCTTCAATAGAATTGATCAAATCATTTTTTTTTCTTGTTAGAGTTTGATAAATATGGCGGCAAATTTTGAAAAATTCTAGGTGTTGCATTTGGCGCCAGTTCATATTTGTCTCTTTTTATAATCAAAAAAGAACCATCGGGCTTTTGAATTTTAACTTCTTCTATGATGTCGTCCACATTAAAATGTTTGATACAAACATATGTATTTTGTTTGGCGTCCAATTTTTTCTAGGAATCCTACGCATCTATTCCGCCCTTCTTTGTTCATCTTGCGGGAACCTGTACACAAGGGCAGTTCTAGAGTTGCAGTCTGGGAGGGGTAGTGATATTTTATAATTTTATATAAACTCAGTGCCTCAGAGAAAGATTGACTACCGGGGGACGCATAGAGGAAAGGGGACACCTTTGACTGCACAATACACTTCATATATGTGAATAAAATGTTTAATTAATCATAAAATGTGAAATAAAATTTTAATTAATCATATAATTGATGAAGTATGTAAATACCGAAAATAACAACCTGGCATCTTCGACCCCATTGATCAAAATTGTTCCCCCTCCCCTATTAAAATGACACGGGCTCGGGCTCTGTAATTCGCGATCGTGAATTTGCTATGCAGAATTATTTTTCACTTTCGTTTTCAAAATCCTGGGAGGGGTGATTACCCCATTACACCTCCCCCCCTTCCCCGTAAAACCGCCAATGCCTGTACACTTCTCGCCTGTACACTTACCGCCATTTTTCTTCTTTCCTATATCTTGACTTTCAGCCGGGAACGCAGTAAGTCGAAGGCATTTATATACAGATAGAAAAATTAATAGTTTAAATAGCAATATATTTTAAAATGATGCTTTTTTATCATTTTAAAAGGTTTCTAGTATAATACATTATGTACACAGATTGCTTACACACCTTTAAACAAGAGAACAACAACGTTAAACGATCAGTATGTCCAAAATCCTCATTGCTTTCAACAGGATGACCAGAAACTCAATTTTTTTGCTAAAGAAGCTGGAGTTTTTCCCCCATATATTATTGTTTTCTTAACTACGATTTTGTGGACTAAAATGGCCGATTCTCAAGCAGGTCTACATTTAGTCGGATTTGCTGTGGTGAAAACGAAAACAGGTGGCGGGGAGATGTACGCTACGAGCACCATATGTACGCTATAGGCACCCTTAATGGGGTGTACGCTATGAGCACGTACGCTAGGAGCACGACACCCTTCAGTGTGTGATTTTGCAATTGGATGCTGACCATTCTGCTTGTAAAGGCTTATTTTGTACGATGACTTATGCTACTGTTTCTGTCATGGGGCTCCTCACCCTTTCTGTGATGTTGCTTTTAACCCTTTGAGGCGCAACCCTTTCCCAATGCTGAAAAAAGGGCAGTTGTTGCCATCGCTCGACTCAACTACCTGCAAGATGGCGGACGATCGAAACGTTCATCGCGTGCCACAGATCTAGAGACTCTTTTTTGACGCAGCTAGCTGTGCCGGCACAGCCAGCTGTCGTCAAAAAGGGTCGCTAGATCTGTGGCACACGATGAATGTTTCGATCGTCCGCTATATTGCTGGTAGTTAAGTCGAGCTATGGCAACGGTTGCCCTTTTTTCAGCATTGAGCAATCTATCCAGCTGTTCTCGCATTCTTCCATTTTTCAGCAGATGTCAGTGTTGTTAAAAATAATCATGACAATTTTTTTACGGTAAATGACGTGCTCAAAAGTAAAGGATTCTCGTGGAGCTATGTCACCCGCAACTATTTTTATAGAAATCAAATCTATTCTTTGTGACTGGCAACAGTCAAAACGTCAGAGTTTGGTGTTCCCAGAGCGGGAACACTGCAAGTTAAAGGGTTAAAGATAGGTAAAGGGAGAGAATCACCTTGTGAAATGCACTTGCCAGCTACTGAGAATCGTCGGGCTGGCTAATTTTGCAGTTGCCAAGCAGCAAAGCACGGTGCAAATAGGAGCAAGTACTGTGCAATGGAGCAGGCCGGAGCAATTACAGTGGAATTAGCACCCCCTGAGTATTCCAATTACCCCTGGGGCGCCAATGCATGAGAGTTTAATGTACGGAATATGAAATATGAGTGAGATTGTTGTTTTGAGATCTCTTTATCAAATCTCTGATTCAAGCAGTTATAATGAAAAATTTTACTTACATACTGGTGATAAAACTAAAAGGAGTAAAATTGGTAACATGTTGACTGTTCTCGGTCGACGCTGAGCACTGACATCAGTGACTCAACTGATTATTTCATATTGATGAATGTATCAGTGTTTCAGACTTTTCCCTAGTGAAGTGCCAGCTGTTTTATTTTTATCTAACTCTTTCTAGGGAGCTGAAATTTTTAACCCGCTGTTTTACTATCTATTCAGATTGAGAGAGAGAGAATTAAAAAAAACAAGTAATATTTATAAAAAAAAAATTAAGTCAATTCCTACTTAGGTCAACAAAGAAAAGTTTTATTTTAGTTACTTTTTATTAAATTTAATTAATTACATTTAATTAATGAGTTAACATTTGAAAAATTATTTGAATTTGAGTGGATGAATAAAAAGTACTTAATTAACGACTGAAAATTTGAATAAGATATATACATATGTATAGGGAGAGTGTGAACTAATAGTAGGAATTGAAAAAAAAAAAAAAAAAAAAAAAGAGAGATGCACAGTTAGATGTTACAATAGTTCTAAATACAAAATTTCAACATTCTACGGTTAAAAGTTTTAGAGTTATGCGAAATGCAAAATAATTTTTGGCGCCAAATTTGGTCATATTTCGGCAAAACTCGCCAAGGTCGACGACAAGTGGCGAGGTTTTGGGCATGGACCAAACAATGACTGACTATCGCCCAATTTGGATATATTTCACCAAAACTCGCCAAAGACGAAGACAAATGACGATATTTTGGGCATGGACCCAATGACTGTCTATCGTCCAATTTGGCAATATTTTGGCAAAACAAGCCAAGGTCGATGACAAATGGCGAGATTTTGGGCATGTACCAAACAATGACTGACTACAGATGTAATATATTGAAGATGTCCATAGACATTTAAGTATTGAAATTCTTTTGGGTGGTGCCGCAAATAAACTCTCCAGTAGATTGGAACCAAAAATCGAGATGCGCAACTAAATGTTACAATAATCTTATATATGAAATTTCAATATTCTACGACTAATAGTTTTTGAGATTTGAGAGTAAAATACATACACACGTACTCCAAATTTCGCCAAGCTTGGCGACATTTGGCGTAATTCTTGAGGCACGTGACCGTGGTCGGACCATTACCTAACTATATGGTAGGACGGTGTTGTACTTGAAATGGATGAATGTCCCTAAAACTGCCATTGACCGTAAAGTGTTGGAAATCTTTTGAGTGTTCCTGTAGCAGAACTATAAATGATAAAGACACTTTTTTTAATGGAGAAATTCATTTTCTAACTCTTTACAGCATATATCACTTTTGAGTCATTTGAAATATCCCAATACCTCTAAAAAACGCTTTGATGAATTTTGGCCCATAGAGCGTAATGTATTTCGAATCTTTTGGGCGGTCCTGTACATAAACTATTCAGTCGAATGGAACCAAAAGGGGAGGTGCACAACTAGATGTTACAACTATCCAAAATATGAAGTTTCGACATTCTACGCCTAATAGCTTTTGAGTTAGGCGAGTTTAATGAATTTCGGCCCATAGAGCGTAATGTATTTCGAATCTTTTGGGCGGTCCTGTACATAAACTATCCATTCTATTGCCACCAAAAGGGGAGGTGCACAACTAGATCATAGAACAATCCTAAATATCAAATCTCAACATTCTACGACCAATAGTTTTTGAGATATGCGAGTTACATACATACGTACGTACGTACGTACGTACATACGTACGTACGTACAGACGGCATGGAAAAACTGGCCACAGTAGACTCGCCACTGGTCAAAATGAGTTGCAGACGCGTTAATATGATCGTGCATGCTAGCCTACGATGAGATGCATCGAAAAAAATTTTTTAATTAAATTTAGAGGTAGTCAAAATCGGTTTTTATGTCGAAATTTGGCCCCCAAAATTTTTCGGGATCACATTACTTCCTTATACTACGTACAAGGAAGTAAAAACTTTGTAAAAAACACACATAAG
>JAWZYV010015575.1:0-54955 GCA_038373885.1 Cheiracanthium punctorium
ATGTTTTGACCTTGATAAAATACTGTAAACAAGAATCCTGGAACATCTCAGGAATGTAGTCAGAGACAAAAATGGACAAATATAAAAAAACGTAGTTACACGACAAAAATTTTGAATCCCACAAACACACAGAAGCCCGCAAGAGAGAAGAAAAAAGAAATGGGGAAAATCAACTTGATTTACAAAGAAAATCTTCTGAAATTATCTAGAAACATTTCCTGTACAACTCATTGTGAAAAGTTTGATTACAACTTTGTTAAAAAATTCATTTGTGATTGTTCTGTTTTTTTTTCTTTTTCTGTCAACAAATAAAAGTACGAATACAATTCATTTTTTTTCTTCTAAAATTTCGGAACATCGATTTGGCGCCCCTTTGGTGCTGCGCCCGGGGACAGATGTCCCCCCTTGCCCTCCACTAGCTACGCCACTGGGAGAGGGGTAAGATGGTGCAAAGCACGTGGGCAGCCAAATTTAAGGGTGCGAAGTAGAAAAATTTAAACCATAAGCTTTGCAAAAAAAAATTGCCTATTTTAATCTGCCCGTGGGCGGACGACGATCAAGAAATGGTTCTGCCAGCCACTGGAAAAAATGCGGAACAAATGTTTTATCGTGACCATTTTTTTACAGACTGTTCCGCTCTTCAATTTTCTTGTATGGTTTACAATTGATTTTTATTAATTTTTTTTAACTGGTAAAAACGAGAATTTGGTGGTAACGGATAACGTGTAACATAGAACGTGTTAAAAATGTCAAGAATTACATGATGATTTGACGAAGTAAAGTTTATAGCTCTTATGGGAGGGATCCAGACCCCCTGGACCCCTCCCTTGTGCGCGCCAATGCTCCTGGCAACATTTCTCTTGCCTAAGAGAACCTTCAAGAGAAATACTCAATAACAATATCAAAATTAGAAAGATTTTCAAAATCGTGAGCAGTCGTTTTGCATTTTTCCTTTAAATCATGTGTACGAACCAAGGAAGTTATAGACTCACGGGTCACTTGAACCACTGACTAAATATTTTCAATTCTACAACTTATATTTTAGTACAAAAAACTTTAAGACTAGGAACAGTATTTTCCGTGAAAATAATATTTATTTCTTTTAACTCTCGCGAGCGAAATTAATGAAAGACGAAAAGTTCGGAACCTACAAATAGCGTTTCTCAATTTGCAGAAATTCCCTTAAAATCGCGCAAAAAAAAAGTCGCAATATCTCCGTAAATTATCGTAGGAAATTGGTGAAAATTTATATTTAGGGTAATTTGAAGGTTTTCTTTCGTTTAATAAAGTCAAAGGAGTATGTTGCCATTGAAAAAAAACGAAGTTGATGCAGAATTGAATATAAAGACGACCCCTTATGCAAATTAAATTACTAGAAAATTAAAGTATATGTTTTTTGCAAACGAATGGTATATAACTTTGCAGTCCGACGAATAATGGACAGATAAAGAGCAACTGGGCCTTTTTTTTTTTTTTTTTTTTTTTTTTTTTCCAGCTGTGCATAAGAGGACCAGGTACGCAAAATTCGGTCAAAAAATCGATTATTATTTTTTCATTGCATTAAATACTTTAAAATTTTTACTTTCTAAAGATATATTACACTTGCTTATCTGAAAAACACAAGTATTAGAAAATTTTATATTTCCCCAAGACACTTCATTGTTTATACGTCATATAAAAATCTTTAAAGCGGATTTTCTCAAAATTATGGATTTTACAGATTCGTGTTCTATCTATTTTTTATCTAACTCAATTTTTCCATGACAGATATATCATATTATATTACATATTTTAACATGGCGGTTTGTTAATATTTTGAGAATCATTCATTTTAGGCAGCAATATTCTATCAAAAATGCAAATTTTAAAGTGATTTTCAGTAAAAAATTAATAATATTTTTTAATTTCTATTCAGAAAAAAACTGACGCGTTAAAGTATGTAAAATATGTTATTCTAACTGCTGTAAAAATTTTGTACCATTATCATTTACCATTTCTGAGAAAAAGGTACATAAAGTTGATGAATCTAACATGGCGGAGATAAGGCTTTCCGGGTCCCCAAGGGAGACGGGGAGCTTGGAACGATACCATTAACTCCCATGTTAAAATATTTTTTAAATATTTTTATCTTACAACTCCGATTTTTATTCTGTTTTTTGTATACCCAGAAAAAGTACCGAGGATTCAGATGACACAAAAGTACCGTGGAAGAGCTGACAGCATGCTCAAGGTTGAACAATTGCTTTATGTACATTTGGATACATCATGGATACATTTGGGTACACCAAAAAGTTATAAAATTTAATATTTCAATAAAATACAAAATTCATTAACTAGGTAGCAGCTCTTCGACAAATATGCTTTAACGAAATATTTAATATTATAAAGCGGCGTCGCTCAGCATGGTGCCACCCGGTGCGGGCACATCCGCTGTCATCTCCCCCACACACACACACTCCACATACACAGGCCAGTCAAAGTTAGTTCTGCATAAGAATAAGCAAAATCGTTAACAGCATTGGGGGTATAATATTTTTTCTTTGTACACTACAAAAATAATGTTTCATTTCTGCAAAAATATCATTCGTGTAATAGTAAGAAAGTTCTTTTAAACATTACTAGGCTATTATGCAACTTTTCACACCACCTATATATTAGTGCTGTAAAAGTAACGACAAAATGAGTATCCGTATGTATTTGTTACTTAGATGTTCTCTATTCGTTACTAAGTATTCGTTACTCGTTACTTTCGTTACTACTAATAGAATCGGTAATAGGGTGTTATATAGTGCCCCATAACAACACATCCGGGACAGTGTTGTTATGGGTATATGCTGCCCATACTTACACCCATAAAAAAACCTAACCAAAAAGAATTTTTTTTAGCGAAGTTGTACAAAGTTGTATTTAGAGCTCATTTTCTCTGATTTACAGATTGTTTTTATACACATTTATGGTTTTATACAATGCTAAATTATCCGAATTACTGAGTGCACATAGAAATCTTCCAAAGACATATGCCATTCTTTTTTTTTCTCAACCCAAACCCCTTTTTTTAATTCTGAACGCTGGTTTAACCTGTTCATTCTTATCATAAAAAGTGTAAAGGAAAGCTTGTGACTCGTGTTTTTTCTGGGTTGCGGGTTCTCGAATACTGAGATCCAGGGATTGGGCCACATATATAAAATTCACAGGGCAAGGGATCTCCGTATGATATCAACTACTTTGCGTCTCTACAAGCATAATATCTTTATTATTTGTGAGTTCTTATTTCATATCAAAAACTTCTTTTGCTGGACCATTTTTCGAAGTAAATTAAAAAGTACCATATTTTAATTTAAAACTGTTTAATTGAGAATTATCTATTTTTAAGATATTTCCAGTTCTATTTCTGCACTTTTGGGATGAAAGGGTTTAGCCCCTTCTGTGGGTGCATATATGAGAGCATTCTTTAAACAAAAATTATCACTCCTTTCATACAGAAAGAATGGTTGCACCGGACTATGCGTATTCCATGAGTTCATAGAATAAAATGTACCATTAAATAGGGTAGATGGCTCCCTAAACACCGACATTTTAGAAACATACTGAACTTTATTGAATTATTTTAATACCAGTGGCTTACGCAGGAGTGGGCATAGAAATCCCGGGTCGCTCCCAATTTTTTATATATTTTTTAAACAATTACATAAAAATGTGTTTAGGTTTCCATGCTAAATATTTTTTTTAGTTCCAAATAATATTTTAAATAATAAAATTGTGTGAAATTGTTTACTTTATAAAAATATATTTTTTTAAAAGGTGTATTTAAATAATTTGTTATTTATTACTCATATTTCGATTCTAGCTAAAAAAAAAAGAAAAAGTTAAGTTCGCAATCCTGCTTCGGAACCACCCTGAAAGAAAGAATTTTGATTGCACCACTATTTAGTACTAAAATGTTAGAAAGCCCGAAATTAGCACCCCTTACTAACCTGCTTCTCTTATATGTATTGCTCCTCTACAATTATAAGAACACCCCCTTCCCCCCCCCCCCACGCAAAAAAAAGTTCAACTGCGCATAACAACATACTATACACCGGATCCTATCCCCCCATTGTACGACCCATATCAATAGAGCAGCAGATACTATATCCATCTCCATAACTGTAACGAAACATACGGATTCTTCCAAACCTCATCAAAACGATACCATTCGGCTCGGCACAAACGAATTGCAAACAGAACATACTACTTCTCAAATACCGAAACTGATTTTTCCCTTCCAACAGCGAGAATCCATAATACTTCCGGTATCTAGTAACGGAACGGAACATACTATTACTCAAATACCGAAATTCATTTTCTCCCACCCGCAGTCTTGTATTCGAAGTTCGAACCTGGTCGATCCGAAATGCACACTCGAAAGTCATTTTCCCCCTTGAAACCGCGATCCGATATCCAGTAACCCCAGTAACAAATTACAGAAGATATTAGTACTCGATTACTGGCACCCGTTTCCCAGTCTGTATTCGAAGTTCGAAGCTGCTCGATCCGAAACAGCTTCATATCGAGTAACGATATCAACCGAAAAGTAACAATTCGTTACTTCGAGTCTGAGTGATTATCCGTATCTTAGTACCGAATACATGCGGTTTGCTTCAGCTCTACTATATATATCATTCGCACCCCTTGTCCAAGATCCACTGCCCGCTCCCCCCAGCAAGAGAAAGTGTTCTTTGTTATACCCCTGGTTAAAAGTGGAACAAAGTACAGATGAAATGGCAACACAGAAGTTGAGAACAACCTGCTATATTGTTACGAATTTTCTGGGCAACCCGCTGTTCTGGGGCTTAAAATAGTTCAAAATTCGTATTCTACGCTTCAAACAGTTAAATTTTGCTTCTTGTTGCATCAAAATCGGTCAACTAGAACCGGAGATACGGAGGTTTCGGTTTCCGTATTCATTAGTGTGGGGTTTCTAGAAATCTCGAGAAATATTGGTCCTAGGCCTTCGGTAACTTCACTTTAGGGGACTTATTTTTGGCGCCAAATTTGGCGATATTTCGCAAAAGTCGCCAAGCTTCGAGACATCTTGGTCATTTGGTGCGATTTTTCCAATGGAGGCTGTAAAGTTGCTTTTGCTGCATTAAAACCACATAATAACCTAACATTTCTATGACGTAATCAAAATTCCCGCTTTATGTGGAATCCTCGAGAAATAAACTCTTCGGAAAGTTTCTCGTAGCTTCTGTCTCCTCTATAAATACAAGCTGACATACTGAGGCCCCAGTTCAGTGTGAGGTGAGCACCCGTAGTGTGAATAGAGCTCTCTGTGCGAGTACGCTTGCTTTGTGAATTGTTTAATAATGCTATATACAAGCCGTGTTTTGGCTTGCTTTTCGAAGCTGTTTTTAAAGTGCTGTGTATAAATTCTTGATTGCTGAGTCTTGAGAGACTGCTAGTGTTATCTCTAGTATATTTTCACTGAATTTTTGCCTGTGAAAGTGTTTTATTTTGTGTGAGAAATACAGCATTTGTGAGAGCTTCAGATCTAAGCGAACTGTTATGCACATTACTGTTTGATTGTGCTTGTGAATTTTGTACAGCTGATTGTTCGACGAAGTTCTAGAAGCAAAAATGTTTGTGTTCCATCCTGACAAGTGACTTTTTACTAGAACTTTCTACACCAACTAGACTATAGAACGACGAGCACAGGAATAGCAGAGTATTCTGCAACAATATTATTGTTTTATGATAGTACACTAAAGATATATAAAAAATTATCCAAAAACAAACGTCAAAAAAAAAAAAAAAAGGTTTACCATGAAGCAAAAGGCTTAAAACTCTTCCCTTTAGTACTTTAAAGTTGCACGATTTTCAGCGTCGAGTTCAGAGGGGGGTTGGTTAATGTCGATGCTAAATTCACCCGTTTTATATAACGGGACACTGATATGGAGAGAAATCTGCCGTTGCTCTCTGCATTGTGTGAGAGGAGAGGTTTATGCTTTTCCCACATTAGCGATTGACTTTGAATCCCGACAGGTCATTAAAAAGTCGTAAATTTAGCCAGAAGAATGCCCCTCTATCCCCTGTAGTTACGACACTTGTAGTCGCCCGAGACAGTGATGGCTCAGTGGTTAAGGCGTTGGACTCGTAACAGGAAGGTTGCGGGTTTGATATCGACGTATGACTGAAGACCACCATGTACGTGCGTGGTACGTGCACGTTAAATCCGCGCGACAGTTCTCTCGGCGGTCGCTAGCTACTTCAAAAGGATGCTAAAATTCAGAGGTCTCCCACCTTCTGATGTGGTTCCAAGTTGTTGCTTGACACTCCGGGAAGGACGTATGCAGTTCTAAGCGACACAACATTCAGTAACGCAAGCTGTCCTCTCCTGACAAACAGACAGTTGCCCGCAAGTCAATGTTACCTGCGGACTATTGCAAAGCAGCCCGTGGGGAAAGTTGGAGTACAGTGAAACACGCATCTAAAATCAATAGGATTTGTCACAGAAAGTTGAAACTCACACACCTTTTATACAAATATATGATCTAGTTACTGATACGATTTGGATACAATCGCATTTTTACAACAGGAGCTATAGAAGACTACTGGATTTTCACTGTTAAAAAGAAATTTTGTTACCAAAAGTAGTCTTGCTTTACCTACTTGTTTTCATATGTATGATTATTTTTCTAATATTGTGATCACTATGGTGTGGTCTTCATACTTTCAAAGCAAGAATTAAAAAAATAAATAGTAGGAATTAGTAAAAATTTATTTAGTTTGAAGCCACAATTAGGGGTACTATGAAGTACTTGTAGAAGGGGTGCAATGAAACATGTTTCATTGTACCCCGGGTGAATGCATTCACTTAAAATAACAGTATTACTATTGAATATTTAGATTCCCGAGAAATTATGCTGCCTGATTGTTTTCACTTGTAATGAAGAGTGTGTGAAAAACTGTGAGCTCAAGAGTGGCTTGAAATGTTCATACATGTGCAGGAATTGCTCTGGACATAGACATGTCACATGAATTGATTAATGACGACAACATTGATGAAGATAATATTCAACATCATAAGCCTGAATATTTTTAGGTAAGTATTGTTTATTATTATGTATGTTGTACTAAATAGCACTTCTCACTGAAGAGAATGTAATTAATTGAAAAGCATGTATTGTGAAGGAAAACAGTTTCCATTAATTTTTATATTAAATCATATTCTGTAAAGTTTGTAGTTAATCTTCTTTTTGTCCGATCCACATTTTATTTTGTAACGAAAACCTATCATTTGACCAATTTTCCACGCACATACTCTCTCTCTCCTACCTAAACCCGTTTTAACGTGCACGTACCCCGCACGTACATGATGGTCTTTAGTGATACGTCGGAATCGAACCCACGACCTTCCGGTTACGAGTCCGACGCCTTAACCACTGGGCCATTACGGCGTCGGCCGATTACAAGGGTCGTAACTACAGGGGTTAAAGGGGTATTTTTCTGGCGAAATTTACGACTTTTTAATGACCAGTCGGGATCCACGGACAAAAGCTAATGAGAGAAAAGCACAAACCCTCCCCCGCATGATGGACAGAGCAACGAAAGATTTCTTTCCGTATCAGTGTCCCGTCGGCTATCGAAATACATATAAAACCGGTGAAGTCAGCATCGGCCTTAACCCCTACCCCCTCCCGCTGAAAACCGACGCTAAATCTTGAAACTTTTTACCACTTACTAAGAGCAGTGTCCTCAACAGTTTGCAAACCAAGACCATATTTCATAGCAATACAATAGAACAGAGCTATGAGGAAATTATGCATACCTTAATAAATGCACATTTTCAAACAAGCAGAGCTGATGACGCCTGGAGCTCCTCTGATGAAATAGATATAAACAACCAATTGCCTATAAACAAACACCCTATGACAGTAGACAATAATAAACCTAATACCCAAACAATAATAGATAAGGATTTTAACACTTTAACAGAAATTGAACTAATACAAGCTGTACAAGCACAGAGTGTAAGGAAAGCAACAGGTATTGACAAAATAGACGCCAACATAATAATAAACCTAACGAGGAGTTTCCGAAGCGAATTATTGAGCATTTACAATAAATGTCTGCAAGCCGGTGCCTTCCCCAATATATGGAAAATATCGTCTGTTATCTTCTTCAGAAAGAATAATAAGGACCCGAAGGATCCAAAATCATACAGACCGATTTCTCTCTTAAGCATAGCGGGGAAGGTACTGGAGCGTATAATAAAATCTAGAACAGTTAACCTATTGGAACAAAATAATTATCTGCATGCAAATCAATATGGTTTCCGGGAGTGCCGTGGTACCGTGGATCTGTTGTATAAAGTAATAAATAGAATAAAAGAGTTAAAAAAATTATACAAATATGCTGTCCTGGTGTCATTTGACATCCAGGGCGCATTCGATAATATACGTTGGCACATAATAAAAGAGGAAATAGATTTAACCCCTTTACCCAACTATCTAAAAAATATCTTAAAAAACTATTTGGATGATAGGTATATAATAATAAACAATGGAAATTCTCACATTAAAAACCAAGTATTTAAAGGTTGCCCACAGGGTTCTTGTCTTGGCCCTCTCCTATGGTTAATCGCTGCAAATAGAATATTAAAAACTATGAATGAGGACTATAATGACTTTTATGCCTTTGCGGACGACTTTATACTTATCGAAGCAGATAATACAATAGAGAAACTACAAGTAAGAACAAATAATAGAATCAATAAATTTAAACAAATATGCGATATCATGGAATTAAGTATATCAGTGCAAAAGACGCAGGCGATTACCATGGGAGTGAAGTCAAGAAGTAAACCTCGATATAAATTAAATAATCAGAAAATAAGATCAGTCACAGAATTAAAATACTTAGGCATAATAATAGACAATAAACTAACGTTCACCCCACATATAAGATATCTTAATGAAAAAATAACAAACTTTATTAATAATATGTCCTTGGTGAGTGGGGTGTCCTGGGGCGTGCGTCCAGAAATTCTCAGGACCTGGTATAATACAGTCACAGAAAAACAGTTAATTTATGCAGCCCCTTCATGGGCTACAAATCTCACCAAGGACTCCGTTAGTAAACTGTGGGCAATCCAGAAATTAGCCTTAATTAAAATTTCAAAAGCCAATGGCAATACAGCTCATTCCGCCTTGTGCACCCTCTTGAACATTACACCGATAGACCTTGCAATAGAACGGGAGGTAAACAAATATAGAGCAATAAAACAAAACAGTCTATTACAAGATAGAGAGTTACCAGCTAATTATACAATAGAGAAAATAATTCCTCCCTCAATGTATAGCAATTACAAAATTAGGAACCAAATCACTACAATAGACAGTATCGAACATGACACAATAGACAATTCTTACATAAAAATTTATACAGATGGTTCAAAAATTGAATATGGTACCGCATTCGCTTTCACGGTAATAGATAACTTAAATAGTCCGGTATATGATTATAATGAACGTATAAATATATATAACAGCATTTACCAAGCAGAGCAACTGGCAATAGTCACCGCGGTGGAATGGGCTGTAAATAATAATTACAATAAAATAAAGATCTATACAGACAACAGATCCACGGTTGAAAAAATTAAATCTATATATTCAAACACAGAAATTTTGATAGAACTGTATAAAATACTTGAAACTCATAGAAATGTTAAAGTCATAATAATATGGATAAAGGCACATGTGGGCCACAGAGGTAATGAAAGAGCGGATCAACTAGCAAAATTACCTTTAATAGAAAACCACCAGATAAGCAATAGAACCATACCGGTGCCCAGGTCCAAAATAGTGTATATTATAAATAAAAATATAAGAAATAAATGGCAAAATTGGTGGAACTCAGTGGAAACAGGCAGATACACTTATAAATTTTTACCGACAATAGACAATAACTACAATATTAACAATATAATAGCTACGAAATTCATTACTGGTGGGGGCAGTTTTCCCAAATATCTAAAGAGAATTCAGGTTCGTAGAACCGATATGTGCGATTGTGGCCAATTGGGCGACCCATTACACTATGTCTTTGGGGACTGCCCCCTTATGCCTAACAAAATTAGAAGAAATAGTAATGTTGATCCGTTCAAGAACTTTATGCAAATAATCCAGATACCCCATATAATGAAACTCATTAAAATAAACTATAATAAATTAATAGAACACTACAGCACTATAAATTTCAGATATAAATAGGTACCGGTCTCCCAGTTGGGAAAAAAAAAAAATAAATAAAAAATAAAAAAGAGGAAGTGCTCGCACCACTGTCATGTTGACAGTGGCATTTGGATATAAGTATGATTATGCGTTCTTAATATATAATATGGTAAAGATGTATAATTTACAATACATGGCAGATTGAAGGATTAAAAAAAAAGAGAATCTGTTTTTAAACTGCTAGTGTTTCTCTACAATTTGAGTACTGCTTGGTATGGTTATGGTTGTATTGTATGTATATAGTTTATTGTATATCGTCGTTTAGTGTAAAAAGTTTATTATAAATACGTGACACTACGCAATAATTATGTGATGGCCAGATATATATAAGCAAGTGTGCGAGCACGCAATGAATGAATAAAAATGTAAATAGATAATGTGTAAGCGTTAATTATAAATTCATATCGAATTACATTATAGATTAAGAATAAATGTACTGTGGAGTAGAAGACATGTAAATATGTATGGTAATTATATGTATATAGTCAATTGTAATGCATGTGTTTCTTTGAGTTTTAGTTTATGTAGTAAATGGTATAGTATTTTGTGCATATAGTATAGTATATGTTTATAGTAAATGGTATATTGTCAAATTTTAAAGCATGTTTTCTCTGGGATTTTGTGTACCTCTATGCGTGTTTGGGAATTTGTAAATGGTTGTGGGTAAAGCGTGGGCAAGAGGCAATTGTATAGGTAACGAGATTAGTAAAACTGTAAGGTAGTGCAGAGAAACTAATATAGATAGTGGTAAAAAAAAAAAAAAGAAGAAGAATCAATGTAACATGTAAATATATAAAGTCATGCGAGATGTAAATAGAAAAATAATGTAGAAAATTCTAATATGATAGCTATATAATAGCCATGGATCAATGTAAGATGTATAGCATATACATATGAATTGATATGTAAGGGATTAATCACTCACATTGCCAGGATAAATATTATATTTCTTAAATTAGAGGATATGCCGTTGGATTTGGATCGGACCAGGGAGCTTGGGCTGTCCCTTAAGGAAGTGGTATTCAGACAATTGTCCTCAATTGTATAATATTACATGATTTATAATGTATTAAATAATGTGTGTAGTTGTATATAATGTGTTGTTGTCCAATGTATATAGTTTTCTTGTTCCTAATGTTTTGATGTGTTTTTAATAGTTAGTATTATATGTTATAGTAAACAGGCCACACTGAATGAAATGGATTGGTAAAAAAAAAAAAAAAAGAAAAAAAAAAGATTTTGTTCTGTATTACTAAGATCCTTGTTCCTTCTGCCACTGGGATTCTGCGAACCCCAGTGGCATAGTTTGTATTGTTGTTCAAAGTTAAATAAATTGGACTCTTCCCCCGGGGGAATATTGCCGTAAACCCTTGGGTCGGCCCCCCCGGTGGGTGTCTTACAGTCTTACAGTTTGCAACTGGTTAGAACTTTTTTCTAATGTTTGGGTTAAACCCTATTTTTATTGTACTACGAAGAAAATGTTGAAAATTTTAAACTGAAAAAAAAAAAAGAGATGAAATAACACATTTTATTTTTACCGGTGCACTCAACATGTGTCTTTCATTATATTTATTCTTATTTCTAATCTCGAAAGTCTTTTTCATCACCAAATCAGATTCTTTTTTCCAAATTCATTGAAAATTTTAAATACATCATTTTGTCGGTGTCATCCCCTTTGCTGGTGTCACCATGTGCGGTCCACACCCCCAGCACCCCCACGCGACGCCACTGATATTATATATGATTGATACATTTAAGATTGTGTATGATCTGCTAGGTATACACCAAAGCAGAATCAAAATCAGAGTGGTAACGGTCTTACCAAAAATTTTACACTCGGATTTCGCCAAATATGCGTGTTGAAGTCCGTAAGATATCTTACCCCATAAGTTCAACACACGTGTTTGGATTAATTTAAGTGTCATCTATAGGTGAATAAAGACGTAAGTTAAACAAAAATATGCAAAACTGATTCTAACATAGGAGTTAATAAGCTCCAACACTCCTCCAAAGCCCCTCCGTCTCCCTTAAAATGGTTATCCGTTGTGAATTACAGTTCAGTGAGTAACGTATTTCTTTTACATAAAATAACTAGCCCCCTGAGCCTTTACCTTTCATCAACCTACGAATCTCTAGTGTCTTATCCACTCACCCGTTAGTGGGCCGCCATCTTTGAAGGGCATTCAATTTCATCTATTCAATCACAACTCCAGATCATTTGATTGACTGCCGGGAAGTAGAGAAGAACCCTTAGCCTTTACCCTTCATCCTTCTAACACTTTTCAGTGTCTTATCAGTCCTTCATCGGTGGGTTCAATAGATGAAGGGCATTAAATTTAATCTTTTCAATCTCAAATCCAGACCTTTAACTGACAGCAACGGGGTAGACTAGAACACTCAACCTTTACCCTTCATCCATCTACCACTTTCTAGTGTCTCATCCACTCCCCATTGGTCGGCCGCAATCTGTGAAGGACATTGAATGTAATCTTTTCAATCTAACCTCCAGACTTTTAGATCGACAGCCACGCGGTAGACCGGAACCCTGAGCCTTTACAATTCATCCATCTTGCACTTTTCAGTGTCTTATCAGCTGCTCCATTGGTGGGCCTAAATTTGGGAAGGACATTCAATTTAATCTTTTAAATCTCAACTCCAGACCTTCAGATAGAAAGCCGCGCGGGACACCAGAACCGTGCGCCTTGACACTTCATCGCTCTACCACATTTCGGTGTCTTATCCACTCATCCGTTAGTGGGCCGCCATATTTGAAGGACATTCAATTTCATCTTTTCAATTTAACTTCCAGACCTTCAGATCGACTGTCGCGCGGCAGACCAGAACCCTGAGCCTTTACCTTTCATCCATCTACCAATGTTCAGTGTCTTATCCACTCAACCATTGCTGGGCCGCAATATTTCAAATACAATGAATTTCCTCTTTTCAATCTCAACTCCAGACGGTTAGATCGAAAGCCGCGCGGTATACCAGATCCCTGAGCCTTTACCTTTCGTCCATCCACCACTTTTCAGTGTCTTATCCACTCCCATATTGGTCGGCCGCCATGTTTGAAGGACATTGTATCAGATTGTAACGAAAGTTTTCCGCCAAATCTGCCTGACGCAGCTCATGAGGCACCCAGCGATTGAACTTGTACACAATAGTCCTTGATTTTGAAATTTAAGTACCAAATCTTCACAGTGTCAAACGATACAACAGTAGTACCTAAAGCTGTACACATAATTCGTTGACGTTCTGTAGCTGACTTTTTGTAACTGAATTGGATGTAAATGATGTTTTGAACCCGGTTAGTTTCCTTTGAGACACATTTTACTTGACGATAATGATATATTTTTTACAGATTTCACTGAACAGTGTTCTAAAGTAAATCTCTTTTTTTCCCAATCCCAAAAAGAGTGTGGAAAGATATGAGCAATCACCCCAACGCGAACTGTTTGTGCAGATCATATTTGCGGTGGCGGGAAACTTTCGTTACAACCTAAATGTTAATCTTTTCAATCTCACTTCCAGACCTTTAGAACGACAGCCGCGCGGAAGACCAGAACCCTCAGCCTTTACCCTTAATTCATCTAACACTTTAAAGTGACTTACCCCTCCCCCATTGGGGAACCACAATCTGTGAAGGGCATTCAATTTAATCTTTTCTATCTCAACTTCCTACCTTCAGAACTTTAGATCAACATCCGCGCGGTAGACCAGAAACCTGAGCCTTTACCCTTCATCCATCTACCACTTTTAGGTGTCTTATCCAGTCCTTCATCAGTGGGACGCAATCTGTGAAGGACATTCAATTTAATCTCTTTAATATCAACTCCTGAGGTTTAGGTCGACAGCCGCGCGGTAGACCAGAACCCTCAGCCTTTACGCTTAATCCATCTACCACTGCTTAGTGTCTTATCCACTCCCTCATTGGTAGGCCGCAATCTGTGAAGGACATTCAATTTAATCTGTTCAATCTCAAATCCAGACCTATAGATCGACAGCCGTTCTGTAGACCAGAATCCCAAGCCTTTACCCTTCATCCATCTACTTTCCAGTGTCTTATCCACGTCCCCATTATTGGGCCTTTAACAGTGAAGGACATTCAATTTAATCTTTTCAATCTATACTCCAGACCTTTAGATCGGCAGCCGCGTGTTAGATCAGAACCACTCAGCCTTTACCCTTAATCCGTCTACTACATGTCAGTGTCTTGTCCACTCCCCCATTGGTGGGACGCAATTTCTGAAAGACATTCAATTTAATGTTTCATATCTCAACTCCAGAACTTTAGATCAACAGCTGCGCGGTAGACCAGAAACCTCAGTCATTACCCTTCATCCATCTACAAATGTTCAGTATCTTATCCACTCAACCATTAGTGGGCCGCAGTATTTGAAAGACATTCAAATTCTTCTTTTGAATCTCAACTCCAGACTGTTATATCTACAGCAACGCTGTAGACCAGAACCCTGAGCCTTTACCCCTCATCCATGTACCACTTTTCAGTGTCTTAACCATTCCCCATTGGTGGGCCTTTATCTGTGAACGATATTCAATTTAATCTTCTCTATCTCAAATCGACACCTTTAGATCGACCGCCCCGCGGTAGAGCAGAACCCTGAGCCTTTACCCTTCATCCATCTACCAACGTTCAGTGTCTTCTCCAATCAACCATGGGTGCCGCATTAATGTAAAGACATTCAATCTCAAAACCAGACCTTTAGATCGAAAGACGCGCGGTATACCAGAACTCTGAGTTTTTACCTTTCATCCATCTAACACTTTTCAGTGTCTTATCCACTCCCCCACTGGTGGGCCACAATCTGTGAAGGGCATTCAATTTAATCTGTTCAATCTCAAATCTAGACCTTTAGATCGACAGTTCGGCGGTACACCAGAACCCTGAGCCTCTAACGTTAATCCATCTACCAATTTTCGACGTCGTATCCACTCCCCCATTGGTGGGTCGCAATCTGTAAAGAACATTCAATTTAATCTTTTCAATATAAACCCCTGCCCTTTATATAAACAGCCGCGCGGTAGACCAGAACCCTGTGCCTTTACCCTAATCCATCTACCGCTGTTTAGTGTCTTGTCAACTCACGCGTTAGTGGGGCCGCCATCTTTGAAGGACATTCAATTTCCATGTTTTCAATCCAAATTCAAGACCGTTACATCGACAGCCGCGTGGTAGACCAGGACACTGAGCCTTTACGCTTCATCCATCTACCATTTTTGAGTGTCTTATCTACTCGCCCTTTGGTGGACCGCAATCTGTGAAAGACATCCAATTTAATCTTTTCAATCTCAAATCTGGACCATTGGATCGACAGTCGCGCGGTATACCAGAACCCTGAGTTTTTACCTTTCATCAATCTACCACTTTTCAGTGTCTTATCCACTCCGCCATTGCAGGCCGCAATCTGTGAAGGACACTCAATTTTATCTTTTCATATCTCATCTCCAGAGCTTTAGATCGACAGCCGCGCGGTAGACCAGAACCCTGAGCCTTTACCTTCATCCATCTACCAATGTTCAGTGTCTTATCAAATCAACCATGTGTGGCCGCATTATTTGAAAAACATTCAATCTCAAATCCAGACCTTTAGATCGACAGTCGCGCGGTAGACCAGAACCCTTGGCCTTTACCCTTAATCCCTCTACTGTATTTTAGTGTCGTATCAACTCTCCCGTTCGTGGGCCACCATCTTTGAAGGACATTCAATTTCATCTTTTCAATCTCCACGCCAGACCTTTAAATCGACTGTCGCGCGCTAGACACTAACCCTGAGCCTTTACCCTTCATCTATCTAACACTCTTCAGTGTCTTATCCACTCCCAAATGGTAGGCCGCAATCTGTGAAAGACATTCAATTTAATCTTTTCAATTTCAAATGCCGAATAGTGGATCGACAGTCGCGCGGTACACCAGAACCCTGAGCCTTTAGCCTTAATCCATCTACCGCTATTTAGTGTCAAATCCACTCACCCGTTTGTGGGCCGTCATCTTTGAAGGACATTTAATTTAATCTTTTCAATCTCAAATCCAGACCTTTAGATCGACAGCCGCGCGGTAGACCAGAACCCTCAGCCTTTACCCTTAATCCATCTACCCCTTTTCATTGTCTTATCCACTCCCCATTGGTGGGCCGCAATCTGTGAAGGACATTCATTTTAATCTTTTCAATCTCAAATCCAAACCTTTAGATCGACTGCCGCGCAGTAGACCAGAACCTTGAGCCTTTACCCTTCATCCATACCAATGTTCAGTGTCTTATCCAATCAACCATGGGTGGCCGCATTATTTGAAAGACATTCATTGTCAAATCCAGACCTTTAGATCGAGAAGATAGGAGATAAAATCATTTAAAAAAACGATTCGATCAATTCTATGGAAGATCTTGAAGAGAAAATTTTATCAATGCCATGTATCTTGTGCATTGTAATCCAATCATTCTTGTGTTTATAAATATAATTTCCTTCTTTATTTAAACTTTAAAAACATATTTTTATGTTTTCAGAAAATGTTATTGTAATATGATTATTCTGTATTAGAATTCTATGTGTTATTTAAGAAAAGATATTTCGTTGAAAGGTTAAATATTAATTTATTTAAGTTCTTATATTATGATTAGTAATTAGTATAAATATTTCAACTTATAATTTTGAGTAATTAGTCTTTTAACAGTGCAAAGGAATGCATTAATTAAAAACATGAATAAAATATAGATAAATTTTGTTAAAATAACGTAGAATCAATAAAGATTACAATCTATCACAGAGTTATTTGTTCTGTGTCATATAAATGTTTAAAGAGCTTTTATTATTCAAAAATTTACTAATAAAAACTTACTACTAATAAAAATAATAACATAAATGGTATAAGCACTGTTCAGTTCCTTATAACTCAATAAACCTGAAAATTTTCTTAAAAAGTCTTTACATTTCAAACTGGTTTATTATGTAAATTACTACGTATATTTGTATATAAATTTAATAATTTCAATATATTTTTATGAACGTAGCATTTTGAAACAAATAACATAATTTGAATGGACCATGTCTAATGAAAATACCGCGATTTTTAGCATAACTGAGCTTCCCATACGATTCAAATTCAATACAAAACGCGGAAAATCCCATCCTTTACTTTGACGTCACGAAGTCCACCACACAAACGCCTCATGAAGGAGCTTTCTTTCTCTCCCCCCCTCCCCCCGCCTCCCGGAAGTACTGACAGTGTAGTGGAAAAATGCTCTGAGTTTAAAAATTCTCGACAGGCTGTCGAGTTACTTGATAGATACGCCGTCCGACACATAGATCGCGCTTCATTTTCTGTAACTTTTTTTAATGTAAAAATACTGCTTTCAATTTCTGGTGAAATTGCTTTTAATGCAAAATAAGTTTTTGTGTATAAAAATAAAAAAAAAAATAATATGACAAATTTTTTTATCATTATAAATTTGTATCCTTCCTGCAACTCCCGTGACATCCTTAGCCAGGAAGAGCACTCATGAAGCTTTCTTTGTTTAAATCAATAATCAATCAATTAATCAACAAAGTTGTAATATTTGGACTATTCAAAAGAAGCTTATCCGAAGTTGGTGTGTCCATAAAGTGGGTTGCTATTTCGCAGTAACGTACATGGGTTTCCATTTCAGGTGGGCAGGAGGGCTGATTGGGTATATTTTAAACCTTATTGTTACTAGAGCTAATATAAAAGTTTCAAAACAGCTATTTTTAATACTTGCTTTACATTTTCGGAGGGGTCTCGCCCCCCCCCCCTCGGTGCCACCTTATACGCCCTTTCCAACGTAAACACCTTTCCCCCATTCGGCACCAAATCTTAAAGAAAAATTATCGTCACCTTCTTCTAACGGCGAAATCTTAAAATGTAGAGGCGGAAACTGAAGCTCCGCACCCTCTTCCGCGAGGGTGCCAATAACCCTCGCTACGCCACGGAGAAACGCACATTTGTAAGCTTCACAAACAGTAAACAAAAAATTTAAATAATACATCGTGACCTTTAGAAAGTAATGCTGAATTGTTCTGAAGAAATAAAATCAGCATCAAGAAGAATTTTGAGAGCAAGTGATTACTCATGTAGGCGGAAACTTCTGCCTGATGTGCACGCCCATATCAACGCCCCTGATGTGTACGCCAATATGATGTGTACCGAAAGTCATAGAAAGGGTTATGAGTTTCGGTGGGAAAGAAACATAAAAGTTGCCCAAAGAACTGTACCTGTACGATCCATAGTTTTCGAGAAAAATATGAAAAACAAAATATGACATCACATCCAGTGCGAAGAAGAACAACTCGAAACATTAAATTGGACGCTGGATTACATATGCGGGACTCGGTATTAAGGCCGCTACAATCATTAGATCTGGTACCTATCTTCCAAAGTTTTTGTCATACAACGTTTATGCTATCTATTTGAAAGTTCTCTTCCATTTGAGGTAAATTAGAGCTTTAATTTGTAAAATGATATCTTTATGGAATAAAATGTAGGCTTTTGCTCTCGATTGTTCTCCTATATGGGGGGGGGGCTTGATAATGAACTTACATTCACATCATGTTCGACAAGCAAAATTTATTCATTTTAAGTTTATACGAGATAAAACATTCAAGAAAAAACAGTAAGTAGCATATTCAAATGTAGTTTTCTAAAACCTGAATATAGTTTGCAAAACAAGAAGCTGAAATAAAAAATGTGGTCATAATCACCGAGAGGCCGAATTTGATTGTAATTTTTGCTTAGTTAACAAGCCTTCTCGATAGCGGACCACCAATAGTTTAAGGGACTGCGGAACTATATATACCATCAAAATATGCCTAACAAAAGTTTCTGGTGGTCAATCTCTTGGGAAAAAAATGAAAGTTAGTGCTCATACACATGGGTGTGTCTATTAACGTCAGCTACTAAATAGATCGACCCATCGGTTTGAAGCTTTGAACAGATATGTACAAAAATATGCTGTATTAAAAATATAAAATCCTTGGTTTTCCCGTTTTTAGGGATTTTTCATAATTTTCAGTTCCGAAAGATTTCTCTTACTCTTTACCGTTGTGTGTCTACTCTCAGCTACCAATGCTGTTTTACCGTGACAGTTTTGATTTCCCCATAATGTATTTGAATGGGAAAAACACGATTTCCAACATTAAAAAGAAGTAATAAACTCAAGTTTTTGGATGACAGGCAGGCCCGGATACGCCCACCGGGAAGCTGGGAAATTTTCCGGTAAGTCGGTCACTTTCACATGCATGTCGTAAAATATAATGTGTATGTTTGTTATGAATAAAAATGTAAGTGGTCTGTTTAGATATATTTCCCTTTCCGGTGTGATCGGTTGTATTCGACGCTGAATTCACCACAGTTCATCTCTTTAATATGGGCGGGACAAATACACTGAAGACTCCACCTTTGTGTACAACCACAGCGTAAAATGACTGCAATTCAAACGTTGCTTCCTGAAGAAAAAAATAATAGTTGGGAAGACACTTCGGTTAGAATATGCTTTTTCTGTATAATTTCTTTATATAATAAATCCAGATGTTCGAGGAGTAACTGTAACATGTTAAACAATGTCACTCACAGTGCGTATTTCATTAATGCAATTTTGTGAAAACTCGCAATGTGTCTTATTTAGTTTTAACGTTAGTTGAATATATGAGTACTCGAATGTAAAATGATTTAAGTATAATTATTAATCAACCTTTTTTTTTCTATTAAAGAAGTTCCTTAAAATGTGTAGAGAATGCTTTTATTTCTTCACACATGATTTACTAATAAAAATACTGAGAAATATGATATATTGTAGTAATTTTTTAAAAGGGATTTCACAGTTAAGCTCTGTAAAGATTACATATGAAACTGAATGTGAAAGAGAGAGTTATATTCGTGATTAATTTTACTTTCAGAATAATTCTGTTTGAGTAAGTTAGCTCAAATCATATTTTTTATGCATAAATTTGTTTAAAATTTATTGTACCAACTGAAGTTTATTACATAAAAACCGGTAACGTCCAAAATACAATCTTCAGGAAATTGAGAACTGATAAATATTACTTTTATTTATTTATTTATTACTATTAGAAAACGCATTGTATATATGCGGGTTGCACAAAAGTACGAAATATTTTTCCAGACCTAATGCTAGAGCGCTGGGACATCATAATGAAAATATAGTAAAATCTGCAGAGAAATTATTTGCATTTCTATGTCAGCAATTAACATCTTATAAAGTGAGACTGACTGACTGAACTTTGTGTTTTAAGGGAGCACCTGCGCGTTGCGCTATCTCCAGTATGTATTTAAAATCTTCGTCGAGGGTTAAAGAAATGTAGAGTCCCCAAACATGAAGGGGATGGAATCAGTTCAGATCAGTCTGCGAGTCGAGTACTCACCTAATAAGGACCAGAGCCTAATTGAGTGTCGAGGGCGAAGGCAACAAGGACCGTCTTGGGTCTTGCACATGGCAGAAAGTGCAGTCCATCAAAGAGTTAAATAAAGGGAGAGTAGTTTATTTACATAAAAATAGTTGCCCAAGGTTAGCGGAGGATGTAACTCCGATCCTGGTAAAAACAACAGGCTCATATGTTACTTCTTGCTGAATGACGCCCTCTTGCAAACTGTTAATGTCAAAGTACGATGATTTTCAAAGTACATGCAATTAAAGGGGCGTTATGGGTTCCCGATAATGTATTTGAATGGGAAAAATACGATTTCCAACATTAAAAAGAAGTAATTAACTCAAGTTTTTGGATGACAGGCAGGCCCGGATACGCCCACCGGGAAGCCGGGAAATTTTCCGGTAAGTCGGTCACTTTCACATGCATGTCGTAAAATATACTGTAGGTCAGGGGTGGCGAACCTTTATGGATCAGGGTTCCATTTTTTCTAAAGAAATGTTTAATGAGGCCATAGACGTGCCGTCAGATAATTTTGACTTAGTGATTTTGACTTAGTGACCGTTCGATCGTGATACTTCATATTGAACTTCGTTATTTTTTAATTAAAATACAAAACGTTTTGATCACTGGCGTGCCCAAAATATTATGCCGCGTGCCATTGGTTCGCCACTCCTGCTGTAGGTAGCAATACTGTAAACACAGCCACACAAAAAGCTGTTTCTTAATTTTTAATATATTAATGTTCAAAAGTATGCCTTAATTTGGACAAGAAATTGATTGAATTTTACATGAATTGTCAATTGAAAGATGAAATAAAGGTATACAATTCTTTTCGAACTGGCAACAATTTTAGCACCATATTTTCGTCACAGTTTGTATTTAGTTACATATGTTTAAACTTTTGTTAAAGAAAAAACTGTTTTTTTAGTTTGCAAAACTACGACTGCTACTATTAAATAAAATATACCGTTCTAATATAATGATGTAAACAATTATATTTTATTAATGAGATAATGTTAAAATGCCAAGTAGAAGTAGTTTTCAGGGAATTTCTATTTAAAAAAAAAATTAGTTCAAAAATATGCTCCAGATCACATGAAAAAAACAACAAATTTAACTATGGAAATGGTTAACTATAAATCTACAAACAATTTCCACATTTATTCAACAGTTTTGAGCATTTATTAACTAATTTGGGTCATTTTTTGATCTGATTTCACCATGCAAAGCGCCACATTTTGGACTTTTTTTAAAAGTTAAATTAAAAAAAAAAAACTCTCACGAGCGCATCTCGCGTACAGTCTATATGCAAAATTTGGAAGCAATCGGCTTATCCATTTTGACAACAAGATGAAGGTTTAAAGGGAACTGACTATAACCAGCCTAAATCTATTTGTGATTTTTTTATGACCAATGTCATTTTAGCAAATAAAAAAATCCTTCCTATATAATATTTAAAAAGAAGCAGATTTTATAGCTGCATATTTATTCGTAGATAAAAAAAAAAAAAAAAAAAAAAATCTAGGGTGGGGAGGCCAAATAAATATAAAATGTAAAGTGGTACACTTCAAATTTCAAGGATTTAAAAATATTTGAAATATTAGAAAACTATTGAAGAAAAAAATAATGAAAAATTGCTGAAGACATAAAAAATTTTCTCATAGCCTTCAATTTAAGAGGGGTTGCTCTTATTAGAGGGGTACAGAAGTAGGGAACTAATAGTCCAATTTCTTCCCCCCCCCCCATATACGAAACAAAGTCAGCACTTTTAAAAATTTTAATATAATTTTTTTTCTTTTTAATATGAAAACTATGTCTAGTGATGTCTAGGGGCGGGAATTATGTCGATAATTCCCGTCCCTCAGTAATGAAGTGCATACCCCACTGATAGATGTTTCACCTTAATATTTAAAATTAATATAACGCAATTATTATTAAATGTTATATATTATTTTCTAAGTTTTATAATACTCACTTGTTGATTAATATTAAATACTTATTGGAATCATAGGCGTGGCAGTGAGTGGTGATCGGAATGTGGCCATTGCCCACATAATGAAATTTTCGTTATGGTGAGTTTACATATTTTTATCACAGAGCGAATTTGTTTATTCTTACACGATTGTTTTCTATATCTTCCATCTCAGAAAAAAAAAAAAATTCTGGGGAACACCCACATTTGGTATAATTATTTAATTTTTATTTTAAATTCAAATAGTTTTGATCATCAGCGGATTATGTTTAGTTTTTAGTTTTTTCTTATATCACCGAGAATTTATATCGATGTTGCTAAGATTTCCTACTGAAATTGTTCATGATACTTTGCTAATCCCCGGCTTTTGAACCTTTTAGTTCCGTCCTTGCCCCCAGTCTTCGTAGAAGGGAGCATTTGACAAGAAGACATGCTTTCAGTATCTAAAAAATTGGTAATTTCTGTAGCATACGCAGAGTAATCGTGCATGTGCACAAAAATTACTTAGATGGTCCAAAAAGCTCGTTTATGATTATTTTCGGATGCCGACTCACAAGATAAATTTTTCTTTCATTATTATCGTTTAAAAATAAAAATAAAGTGAGCACTTCTCTTGAAAATAAAAAGCATGGAAGGCGTATCCCTTCCGTTATAAAACTCCTAGTCTTAATCATAAAGTCTCTGAATATACTGCCATTCTAGTGCTACTACAACTAGTGCTACTACATTTCTGAAATTATTAAAATATTCTGTTTCAGGTACTCTCCAAACATGTATCATATATGGAAAGTATTGTAATCATGAAAAAAATTCGACTTTCAGATGATGAATTCACACAATTCTTATACATTACTACGTACGGACGGAAATAATTTAAAATGCGCTAGTGCCAAGTGGCGCTGACTTCCCATTATTCCTGTGGGTCCTCTATACTAGGGGGTGAGCGGAAGGGCTTGACTGGATCGTTGAAACGGCCCGGGCGATTCGACCAGAACGGCCCCCAAACATAAGAAACGCATCTATGATATTGTAACGGAGGTAGGGGAGATGCACAAATTCATTTGAACTCTGTTATACTAATGATAACGTTTTATCATGATTAAGATATTCTGTGCGTCCAATCACTCGCCTAAAGTGCAGAAGCTCAATTACAACGTCACTCGCTTATAGCATCCTGAATGGTCTGTTCACTTCGATGACGTTAAAATCGAGTTCAACTGTATGTGGCATTAACCGAGAAAAATTATTTAACACCCAATATAGTATTTTATTGAAGCTTTTTTAGAAATAATTTAAAGACAACTTTTAAAATGATTTAATTCAATGATTCAGTAACATTTCTCCACTTTAAAAAAATTTCACTCTAATTTTTATCTTTAGGAGGAGGAGGCTTCAGACCCTTTAGCCTCCTCCATGGATGCACCTACGGCTATAACATACGTTTAATAAGCATGAGAATGAAAAAAAATAATACTGAGTTTCCAAAACAAAAATTTTGTTTTGTTATTTAGTTGATTACCAATCAATAAAACGAACAATACATTCATAAAATGTTTAATTCGTTGTACAAAGTCCTATAATAAAAAAATGATATAACAGTATACATATTTATAAAAATATATATCACGTGAGCCAAAGGTGGTCATCGTTCAATTTTGGGTATTAGGTGATCATAATACATTCAAACCTCGTTGGTACATCACTCTCGAAGCGAAGCCACTTAAAATGACTTACTAAGAGTGCCTTCTCAAGTGGAGTTTATATTAAATGCATCGCGAAATTTTGAATATTCATATAATAAGTGTGCCTATAACTAACTTACATTATAATTTAAATAAATTAGTAGAATAAGATTTAAATTAATAAAATGGATGACAAGTTAAGGAAATTGTAAGATGGTACGAAGTACTTATAATTTAACTGTACAATCTGTCCTATTTAATCTGTCAACGTACAGAAGTCGAAACGAAGAAGAGTCCCAGATGAAGTCCTAAAATTTGTGGATAAGGCAACAATCTTCGTAAGGAAAATAGCTGAGTCCTGCTCAACAAAAATTAAGTGGTTTTGGTAGATAACCTTACCAACGAAATGAGATCGAGTTTGTATTTGGCACTCTTAAAAGTGCCGTTTTAAGTGGAATGGTTGAAAAAATAGCGACGCAATAAGCGGAGTGTAGTATGGTATGTGAAAAGACGTACTAAAAAGGTCGGTAATTTTGAAAGACAGTGCATTATGCGGAGCGATGTCTTATGCAGGTGACTTAACTAACGAGGTTTGACTGTATTCTGGTTAGGTGAATATGGATTTTTTTTTTTTTTTCTCTTGTAACCAGGGCTGGGGGATTTGCCCGCACAAAGGTATTTTTGTCGGGCCAGCGACAAGGCTGATAAAAACGGGGGGGGGGGCGGAGGATATTACTCAGATTTAGTTTGGGATAGTTATTAAACTATCCGGTATATCAACTCCGGTTATAATGAGCCCGGATATAGTGAACTTTCGGCTATAGTGAAAGCAAATCGTTAGTCCCGATTCACTTACATTAGAAATGTGCATAGCATTTTTCGGTTTCAGTGAACATGACTCCGGTTATAGTAAACTTAAAAACTGAACTTCAAAAATTCTGGAAATGGCGGAGAAGAAGTTTTTCGATGTCTACATTCTCAAAGGTTGTCTGTATTGCATTCAACAAGTACACAAATAGATTATCAAACATCTGTTCCGAAATACAGGGACGAGGGGGAGAGGGGAACAGTAGCGCACTAGAGAAAGGGCTTACTCTTGACCGCTGTGAAACCAGGAATTTATCCATTGCAGTGATGCATACTAATCTTTAGCTCTTCAATTCCCCTGCAAAACAGCCCAAGTCTTTTAGTGTATGCCTCCCCGTACTCCTTTTGTACAATACTCTCAGTGCTTAAAAGATAAGCTCATCTTTGCCACTCTGCATGAAAGGCTGTGACACCCATATTTCCACAATGAAGAAGGTAGCAATGACAATTTTTAAAAGAAACGTGCAACTTTTTTCCTTCTCATTCTTGACCAGAAAGAAAAGACCACAAGAGCTTTAATCCAATTCATCAAACTATGCCCCTCCTAATTGTAGTCACGCTTGCTATCCGGGGACTTCTGTAAAAGGGGATTAAATTCTTAGCCGGTTAGAATCAATGGCATTTTTCGGCTACTAAGCACTTAACAAAAAGTAGGGTACATTTCATGGTGAACGAAAACGGACTTATCTCTCTTGTCCTTGAACGATTCCATTTTCCATTCCCGGTGAAATAACACAAGTTAAGGATTACCACTACACGCTATTGTTTGATTGACTATAGCACTTACCGGTCAATTGAATGAATATCTCAAATTATTGTAGCACTTAGGAGTAATGAGACATTAATGCGATTAATTATGTTTGATTTACACAAACATTCAGTGCGGGGATAAAACACTATTTTTTTCTTATGTATATAATCAGGGGCGTAGCCACGGGGGGGGGGGGTAGGGGGGTCATAACCCCCCCCCATGAGAAATTTTTGCCATACAAAATTTATATTCTTCACTACATTATTACACTCACGTATACATATATATGAGTTGTAGTAGTCGTAACCCCCCCCATGAAAAATTTCTGGCTACGCCCCTGTATATAATGTATTCCTTGTTCATATGGAGACACTTCGCTTATAGTGAACGAAATCTGCCGGTCGCCAGTGGTTCACTGTAACCGGAGTCGACTGTATTATGTTGGTGTATGTATCTGTACATTACTTTAAATTATTGCGTTTGCTTATCTGAGATTAATAAGAATGTTTTAGCGAATTAAACATAAATTATTTTTGCGCACTCTAAATGCTCAATTTATATTTTATACGAAGATACTTAGAAATAGTTACATTCAGAAACTAAATTTTAACTACTTTTGAGAGTACAATATTTGAGAGCTATTGTCTTTATTTTAATAATCTGTAAAGTATTTTTTAATTTATAAATTGATACATATAATACTTTCATTTCAAGAGAAAAACTACATAAAGCTATAGATCTTGGATCCTTTTCATACAATAGTTTCCTCTGTCGGGACAATTTAACGTTACATAATAATTGGAAAATTATGAAAGTAAAGTTGGGCTGTGAAAAGAAATCGTGAAGTAACTTCGTTTAATTTAATTATCTACTATTTAACGTACTTTCATTCAGATTCACCATCCCAGAAATAAAAGAAAATCATAATAGCATTTAAAAACAGCCAATGAATACTAAGAAGAAATGGATCCAAACATTGTGAATCATATTTGGGATTTTAATTTTCTTAGACAAGTAAAAGACCTTATAAAATACTAAAAAACAGTATGGATTGCATTGGATATTATTAAAAAAAAAAAATCAGCTACCATAGAAGATGTGTGCCATTATAAGGATGTGAACCTCTAAGAAATGAAGGTTTAAAACCTCATTATATTCAAAAGAAAAGAAGAGATTGAACAAGCCATTCTGCCATGCCATCTTGTAGTTTATTTACCACACTTGAAGTACAGAGGTGAATATTTAAACTAAAAGCAAAAGAAAAAATCATACATAGATAAATGTGTAACATGACTTCATTAAATACGAGTATTATTAAACTCATTGGTTTAAATCTTAGTTTATTTATTTTTTTCAAAACATCGTACAAAAGTAAATGTAAACGGAACAGACACTATCCAGGACATCCAATAATCTGCAATTTTCTTGGCTTTTTCACAGGTGTGCGGAAATCAGAATGCCGCGATTTCTCTCGTACTCGAGAGAACCCATCCTCGCTGATTCACAGCTTGTGACATTGTGAATTTAGAGTTACCGTCTATTTATTTTTTTCCTCACTGGAATATGGGCGCGCTATTGTTTTTTTCTTTAACACATTTTCCTATTCTGGCAATTCTTTTTAAGACAATTTTGAGGTAATATGGGTACGTTATGACCGAAACCTATATAAAGATCTGTAGACAATGATGTTTAAAAGTTTCTAGATGTCTGTCGTTTTCAACTCTCTGTTGAAGGCAGGTGCGGATCGTCACGCCAATCTCGAATTGTAAAGTGCTTGTCTCAAGAGACCAGCTCGGGCCGGTTAGGGTACGGGATTAATAAATCTTTTGTCAACGGGATGCAGGGCCGGATACAACCGGCCACACCGGCCCGGGAAATTTAGTTAAACGGCGGCCCACTATCAGTGGCGTAGCCAAGGGGGGGGAGTTAGGGGGGGGGTCAACCCCCCATGAGAATTGTTTTGCTATACAAAATGTAAGCTCTTCATTCCCTTATCACGAACACATATACATATTATATGAGTTGCGGTAGTTATACTCCCCCCTTCCCCCCATGAAAAATTTCTGTCTACGCCACTGCCCACTAACATTCAATTGTGAACACATATTACAAGCACTATTTGCATTTTATTTTGATACTAGCTGAAGTACCCGTCCTCGACGGGTTAGTGAATGCAAATTTCCAAAAAAGCAAGATCTTTCGTCAGCATTGTATGAGTACACAGAATGGATGTAGTATGTTGCCAAAGTAAAGAAAGCGAAGTTATAATTTTTATGTATTGTTAAAATATTACAGGTTAGAGAGTAACTAAGTAATATCATTTCATTCGCTTTAGTCGAAATTATGTGATGCGCGAACGAATATTGACGCATATTGAAATAATTTTCGCAAAATCTAAAAATTCAATCAACATTTTTGAAAAAATGGAAGCCTAGAATTTAAGTTGAGTGACAACCTATCCTGTCAACCAAATTCGTTTCATTCCCTGCAATCTTTATTTCGTGGTGCTGGAACAAATTTTCAGCATTTTAAAACGATTTTCGCAAAATCTCAAAATGTAATCAAAATATTTTAAAAATTCAACGCCTATAAATTAAGATTAGCAACTACCTATCATATCACTAAATTTCGTAGCATTCGTATTAGTCGTTATTACGTGATGTTTGAAGAAATATAAACGCATTTTGAGAGAATTTTCACAAAATCTCAAAATCTAATAAAAATGTTTAAAAAATTGGACTCCTATAGTTTATGTTGAGCAACCATCTATCGTGTGACCAAATTTCATATCATTCGCTTTAGTCGTTTTTACGTGATGCTCGAACACAAATTTACGCAGTTTGACTGGATTTTCGCAAAATCTCAAAATCCAATCAACATTTTTTAAAAATTCCACGCCTATGTTTTAAGTTGAGTGAATACCTATCATGACACCCAATTTCGTATCATTCGCTTCAGTCGTTTTTACGTGATGCTTGAACACAAATTTACGCAGTTTGAAACGATTTTCGCAAAATCGGAAAATCTAATCAAGATTTTTTAAAAATTCGACGCCTATGTTTTAAGTTGAGTGACCACCTATCATGACACAAAATTTCATATCATTCGCTTCAGTCGTTTTTGCGTGATGCTTGAACACAAATTTACGCAGTTTGAAACGATTTTCGCAAAATCGGAAAATCTAATCAAGATTTTTTTAAAATTCGACGCCTATGTTTTAAGATGAGTGACCACCTATCATGACACAAAATTTCATATCATTCGCTTCAGTCGTTTTTACGTGATGCTTAACGGTGTTATTCGAAAAAATCATGTGATTTTGGTACATAATTACAAATAAACTAATTATGCCAGGCACTTCAAAATTTTGAAACTGTCTCTTTACAAGCTGTATTACATACTGCGAAGACGGGCCAATCTGTATCAGTTTCAATACTTTTAGAAAAAATTCTTAAAAATCGGAAATTTTCGCAAAGCGTGTCACTGTTCGAAAAATCTTGCAGCTCAAATCCACGTTTAAGAATTTTTTCTGAAAATTTCACAAAAGCCACAGCGTTTTCGCTTATCGTAGTGTGTAAAACAGCTTAATGAAGAACCATCTGGAATTTTTTGGAGACCATGGTGCTATTAGTTTATTTCAATTTGTGTACCAAAACTAAAAACAGAGTTCTTTTTTTTCGAAGAACAGCCTTAAACCAAAAAAAGCTTCACGGACAGAATGACAGAATTACAGAAGGACAGAATGACAGAATGACAGACAGACAAACTTTTTTTTGAGGGTCGCATCGGAATCCCGGGTGCTTGAAACGGATAGAAATTGTAAAATTTTTGAATTCCAAGAAATGTACAGACAAAAGTCTAATTTTATTTATATAGATACGTACAAGCATCCCTTACATTTTATTCTAAACACTCATACAAACATATTACAAGCACTACTTACATTTTATTCTAAACACTCATACAAATATATTACAAGCACTACTTACATTTTATTCAAAATAATACACACCCGTGTCCATGAAGAAAAAATAAAAATAGTAAAAATATAAATGATGGGGCAAGTTATGAAAAGGTCCGAGTTACTTATTCTTGCAGGCAGAGCTGTGATGGAATTTTGAGTTACGGTTTTCATTTTTTCGCTATGAATATGTTTTTTAACAGAAAGGTTTAAAAAAATTTCAATACATATAAATAAATAATTTTTAGTTCATTTACTTAATTTTCCTTATGAATATAATTATACTTAAAAATTATTAATCTTACAACGGAACTTTTATCTGGTTCATTTATTGATGTGGAAGTTCGTTTTGCACATTTCTTTGTAAACATTTATATTGACCAGGGGAAAAAATATTATTCAGCATTAAAAAAATTCTCTTATTTCTTGAAATATATAATGTTTTGATGGAAGTTTACTGAATCATTCTAGAGAAATTTAAATTATCAATGATGTAAATCATTCAGAAATTTAACTTTCACACAAATATTTAACTTGATAGTTTAAATTAATCCTTAATTGATCTTACGCAGAAATATTTTTTATGGGTGGACATATGAGTACAATAACTGCACAAATGGTTAACTAAATTCACTTGTGGACACTTATGATAATACTAATAATAAATACATAAATGAAATTAAGACTAATAATAATTCATAAATATTTAGCAAAATCATTTGCAACATAACGCTAAAATATAATATTAGGAAACTCTGAAGTATATGAAAATAAATTTACTAAGAACCACAATGAAATAATAATCAGTAAAAGTCTGGAATAATAATAAAAAATGTATTTAAATTAATATATCTTTTGGTACGTCACACAACCGAAATTCTGCTATTTTGTTTGTCTTTAATTATAATCTTCCTGTTATGGCTCCTGACGAGAGTCTCAGTGGTTATAATTTCCATTCCATTCATTCTATATAATTTATGATTCATTGTATTTCGATTTTCATACACTTGATATATCATTTTTACAGTATTATTCTTTATATTTTATTTATTTGTTATATACATAATATACACTCGCTCCAGCATTCGACTACAGTTTGATTTCTCCGTTGTTTCTTCTTAAACATTTATATTCTACAGGGGGGAAAAGTAGTCAGAATAAATAAAACTAAGAAAATCCTCTCATTTTTGGGGATAGGCAATGTTTTAAGGAAAAGGAATCATCCTCGAAAAATTTAAGATATAAATGAAATAAATCAAATTTTCGCAGAAATATTTAATTCGATATCATAAATTAATCCTTAATCCAACTTCTACACAAATATTTCTTTTTGGAATATAGATGAACATATGCATACAATAACTGTACAAATTCCTATCTAATTTTTAAAAAATTACACAGTAACAATAATAAATAAGTGAAAACAAGGATATAGTTCATAAATATTCAGCAAAATGATCTGCAGCATAATGCTAAAATACCATAAATATGTAATGCTGATGCTGATAAAATTATGTTTTACCAAATTCAGCAATATATTAAAATAAATTTATTAAGAACCGATTTGAAAATGATATTCACTAAAATTTCTGGAATATATATAAAAGATCCATTTAAGTTAGATCCATATAAAAGATCCATATAAAAGATCCATTTAAATTAATGTACACATAATGTACACCCGTTCCAGTATTCGACTATGATTCGATTTTTCGATCTTTTCTTCAACATTCATATTCTAAGAAAAAGTACCCAGAATAAAAGAAAAAAATCTTTCATTTTTGGGGATATGTAACGTTTTGAGGAAAGTCTAGAAAATCATTCTATCTTTTTGTATATAGGTGATATAATCATCTTTTTGTATATAGGTGAACACATGCATATAATAAATGTAGAAATGCTTCTAAAAATAAAATTTTACACAATAATAATAGTAATATTAATAAATAAATAAATGAAAATAAAGATGATAATTCATAAATATTCATTAAACTGATTTGCAACATAATCCTAAAATATCATAGAAACAGGAAATCCTAATAGAATTGTTTATTGCCAAATTCAGCAGCATATCAGAATAAATTTTTTGACAACCAGTGTTTGAATTGATAATAACTAAAGTTAAAGTGAAATTAAAAAAAAAATAAATTCATATATATGTACACACACACACGGCATGAAAAAATTCTCAGGATACGCAATTATTTGAGAGAAGTCTAAAAAATGATTTTTGGGAAATTAAAATTATCTATATAAATAAAACAGAGTGTAAACTGTCCGTTTGTCTGTCTGTCTGTCTGTCTGTGTCTCGCGTAGCTCCGAAACGGGTGATCGTAGACCTACCAAATTTTGTACGGAAATTCTTCAAGACGGGTCTCGACACACCTCGAAGCGATTTTTTCGAAATTCGAATTAGAAAATGTTTTATTTTATGTTTTGTCTGATTTTTAGCGATTTTTCTTGCGTAATACATAATAACGCCGGTCATTGCACTCGCAAGAAAACGATATTTACATCATCGAATAGAGGAGAAAATTGTCTTTTAAAAACTGTTTGTTCGGACTGTGTAACATAATTTGCAGATTTTTGGGAATTTTTCAAATAAAATTAAATTTGACGCTGACTTTCGTAAAATATTTTTAAAACTGCTGTATCTTGAATTCTATCTGTCATAACTTTTTTATATTTGGGCAAAAGACGGAGCACACAATTCGCCCACTTTTAAAAGAAGAACGGAGGAAAAATATAAATTAGGAGAATTTTTACGAATTTTTAAGTAAAGAAGGATTTTCATTTTAGTAGCACCTGCTTATGAGTTTCGGTTTGATATCTTGCGGTTTGGTTGTCATGGATACAGTAACAATGATTAAAATTGCCAGTTGAAAAAAGTAAATAAAAACGGGTCCCGCGAGCAGACGATTTCTTTGCTTCCCTCGATTTCCTTTTATAAATACTGGATTTATTTGCGAGAAGAAAAATTAAACCGAGAAAAACAATTTTAAAGCCTTTATAAATAGCGCAGTCTTATCTCTTATCTCTTTTCTTTTTGTAAAGGGTTGCAAGAGAGCGTGATGTATTTTTAATATTTAAAAAAAAATGTCCATTTCATGTAGTGTCTGAGGTATTTAACGCTAAAACGTGAGCCTAAAAGACAGCATGTCTGAGGAAATAAGACATTTTGAAAGTGAGAAGTTCACTGCAAACGGTCCATTTGCACTTTTTTGATACCGAATGACGCTGACAAAGGTTTTTTTTTTTTTTTTTTTTTTTTTTTGTGTGTGTGTGTGTGTGTGTGTGTGTCATTATATTGCAATGATCTCAGGTTATTACATATATGACGCAAATTTTAAGTCAAGAGTGAAATAATTTTGCTTTTTCTAGATTCCGCCATCACCGGAATTAATTCGAATTACACATGTGAGGAAATTTTTCGTTTCCTACCGTGCGAAGAACGGGCACGCAGCTAGTCATGATATAAATTAATGAGAATTTTAACTTTCACATAAATATTTAACTTGATAATATAAATTAATCAGTATATAATTTAACTTATATAAAAAAACTACTTGGTTTTTTTTAATGTTTTTAATGTTTTTTTTTTTTAATAAATATATGAGCGTGTACATACAAAAATTGCACAAATGGTTGTCTAAAAATAACTTGCAAACTTTGCAAACTTGTGGTTCAGCAAACGGATTTGTAGCATAGTGCTAAAGTGTTTAATGAAATGAAATTATATTAAAGTAAAATTTGTTAAAAACGTCACCTTTCAGGCAGAAAATTTTCAACTACAGCAGGGTAATCTTTTAGTTTAGCAGTAAACTGGTGACTGGATTCATTATTTGAGATCATCATAAATGAATTTAATACAATAAATGTTTTGATAGCAAGTTTGATGCTTTTGCAACTTCATCAATAATGATTTCATTATCAATAGCGTACATTATGTCTTTCTCACATGACATGAGCATAAAGGCTTCTAGGTGTTCATTCGTCAATGAACTTCTAAGTCTGTTTTTAATAAATCTGAGCTTTGAGAATGATCTTTCACATTCCACCTGTGTAGTTGGTAAAGTTAGAAAATATTTATATGCTAAAGATAAGTGGCTGTAAGCGTCTGTATATAAATTATAATTTAGCAGCAAGCTGTAGCAACAAATTCACAGTTCTGGCAATTTTTTCCAGTGTTTCTCCACTGGAAAACTGGAAAAACACTGGACTCCACTGGAAAACACTTTCCAGTGTTTCTCCACTGGTGTTTCTCCAGTGTTTCTCCCGGTTTGGCCCGAAAGGAAAAAAAAAAAAGGTCATAGGCTGGCCCGGCCCTTCCCGTTACTAATTTTCATCTTGTATCGAAAGCCCGAGCCCGTCCCGAACCCATGCAGATCTCTAAGAGTGACCCACATATAAATGCTTCACAAAAGATTATGAACAGAGCTTTAGAGTTGCACGGGCTTGAAAATTGATTCCTGACCCGGCCAGAGCTTCGAAGATTCTTGAATTTGTAGGCCCATCCCGGGCCCGTAACACATTTGAAACAAATATCATGCCCCGTCCCGGACCATACGGGCCCATAGTTGAGGAGTAAAAATTTGAAAATTCTAGAAATTTAAAGAAATATAAAGACGACCAAATAGATCGATTAGAGATCTGCACGGGCCGAACATTTCAAGCCGGACCTTGCCCGAGCCCGTATAACCGTCACCTCGGCCCGGCGAGGCCCATAGCTAAAATAAAAAAAATTAGGAACGGCCACCCGGCCAATTTCAAAAATCACAATTCAAGGCCCGGCCCTCATACTTGATAGTCAAAACAAGACTAATTCCCAGTAGTACATGCATCATTTACTTTATTTTGAAAGTGTTATCTGTAGACAAAAAAGTGCTCCTGTCTGTATGGGAGTTAGTGATGGGCAATCTAGTTCATTTTAGTGAACTAGTTCTGAACGAACTAGTTCACGCCATGAACTAGTTCTTCGATATAGTTCATATGAACTATGGAGATTTAATAATGAACTATATGAACTACGTAGTTCGTAATGAACTATCTAGTTCAAAATGAACTATGTAGTTCAAATGAACTATCTAGTTCAAAATGAACTATGTAGTTCAAAATGAACTAAGTAGTTCAAATGAACTAAGTAGTTCAATAAACTAAATAGTTCAATGAACTAGATAGTTCATTATCAACTAGATAGTTCATTATGAACTATGAAATTTGGGATGAACTATATAGTTCATATTGGACTATGTAGTTCGTCATGAACTATATAGTTATTGGTGAACTATCTAGTTCATTACCGGAAATAGTACAGAACTATTTCCGGTGGTCTCCATACTGGAAATAGTTTAGATCAATTTCAGGTACGGAAACCACGCGCAGAGCACGGCTGATGCATGGTTTCTCTGATTTGTCGGGATCGGGAGAGCTTGTTTTTGTATCGGAGTGTTTTTTGACGTAGCAGTGGCGTACCCAGAAATTCATTTTGAGGGTGCGTATCGTCATTACCATAAGGAGCACTGTAGTACTAGGTAAAATCTAAAGAATATGCTAGGGGAAGTCGGAGGTTATCGGTAGGCTATCGGTATTGTGAAAAATTTTATAACAAACTGAAATCTTTCAAATGAATTAAGTTCTGAGGTGTTTGATAACTTAAGATGACTCCCCCCCCTCCACCCACACACACACACACACACAAAAGAAAAAAAAGACGGTTCAAATAATGTCCACTTAAGATGTAAAATATTGCAATTTCAAAAATTTATTACTGTTACTTGAACTGTTATTTAATGCACAGGCGTCGAGTTATATGAGTCCTTGAGCCTCCTTAATAAATTGTGAGTTGGGGCCGAGCCCACCACAGTGGCGTACCCAGAGGGGGTGCAAAGGGACATATGCACCCCCTAAGATTTATTCTCAAATTAGAAATGATGAATGATGAGAGATATTTGAAATGGTGAGAAAAAAGATGAATTTTTTCATGCTCATCCCCTTCCCCCCCCCCCCCATCAGGAAAGAGAATGCATGATTCTAGCTAAAGGAATGCCTGAAAAAAGAATAGAAAGTCTGTAATCACTCTAAAAATGTGCTTTTGTGTTTATGGGTCCAGTGCTCAGCATTTGTAGATGGAGGACAGAGAAGAGGAGTGCATTCCTATAGAATATCTATGGAAGATGCCCCCTCTCCGAACAGTTGTGATACTCTCTGATTTCGTATTCATAAACGGACAGCGTCAGAAAATCGGAATTTTTCGAAATTAATCATGCTATAAATTTGCTATTTTTATTAGCTTTTGATCGAGTGAAAGGAACAGTAGTCACTTTAGTATTTAACTGGTGAAAAAATTCAACGTTAATTTGAAGCAGGAAGGTATACATTAAAAACAGTTTCAATTAGCAGTAATAAATTTTTGAACGCTGTAATATTTTACATCTTAAACAGAAATTAGCGAACGCTTTTTTTTTTTTGGGGGGGGGGGTGAGGAGAGGGCTTATTTTGAGTTTTCAAACACTTCAGATATTAATTAATGTGAAAGATTTCAGTATGTTATGAAATCGATAGCTGTGATAAGGGGGAGGGAAAACTTGACCCCCTCCCAACCTACCCTTAAATATAGGCACTCACAATAGCATATTTTCCTGATTTTACCCAGTAATGCAGTACTTTTTTCGTAGTAACGACAATATGCACCCCTAAATAGATATTCTGGGTACGCCACTGGCCCACCAAATAATTTACCATTAAATAAAAAAAACTAATTTAACCACAGTAAAAATACTCAATTTATGAAACGTTTCTTGTATTTTTAAAAAATTTCTACTTCCGATTTCGATCATGTTTTAGTATTCATTGTGACGCCATGTAATACATAATGCAATTATAATCTGCCCTCGCCAGATGCTAGTTAATTAAAATCAGAATATGAAATGTAAAGTTCAGATAAAATGCGCAGTCCCCAATCAAATGTGCAAAAAAAGTTTTTTTTTTTTCCCCTTTGGATTTTCTACTTCGGTTCCATTTTTGATTTAGAACGTATTGGGAAGATACTAGCATGAATACAAAATTCACCATGGCACAGTGTTTATCTCACTGAAAATGGTAGACGGCCGAAGTGTGAAGGTCCCGGGTTCGAGTCCCATCGCGCGGCTGTCGATCTAACGGCCTGGAATTTTCGTAGGTTTTCTCCAGACGTAACGTGAAGTAAGAAGAAGTAAGAATCTTAGTAAAAAATAAGAGTGCAAAAAAATTAAACGGAGCAGGTTTGTTTTTGCTTTTTAACCACCAGGTTTAAACTACGGTTTTGAGAATTAAGGTTGTTAATTTAAAATAAGCTTGTAGTTTATTTTCCTCTCTCATAAGAAAACCTTAAACAAAAGAATATTTTATATATATATATAATTTAAAAATTATTTAAAAAAGGTGATTGTCTACAGCTTTTTCATTAGTAGAATTATTGAAGCGCAGTTATTTATTCTAAATCCTTAATATTCTTTAAAAAATCTATTAAATTAAAAAAAAAAGAAATCACTATAATTTGAACAACCCTCTCTCTTTTGGGCTAATCTGATCGACATGCAGCATGCAACGTCTTGTGCGCCACGGACACAATCCTCCACACATTCCTTTCACGGAAGTGGAACGATGCACTGCAAAGAATCAGATTAGAATAGAGCACACTGTACAGACAAGAAGAATACGGTACGAGCTACGAATTGAATTCCAGGAAGAATGCACATTTTCTCTCCCTCCCCCCACGACCGGCCTTCCCGCTGCCCTCAAACAGTAGCAGTTTACTTTTCCCAAGCTGTATGCTCGCGGAAGCAGAAGCACCCCCAAAGAACATTTGCAGTGAAGTGGAATAATATTAAATTGAACTAAGTAGTTCAAGTTGAACTATCCTGTTCATGTTGAACTAAAATGAACTATCTAGTTCAAAATTAACTAAATAGTTCAAAACGAACTACCTAGTACAAAATAAACTATCTAGTTCAATACGAACTAAATAGTTCAATACGAACTATCTAGTTCAAAATGAACTAAATAGTTCAAAATGAAATAAATAGTTCAAAATGAACTAAGTAGTTCAAAATGAACTAAGTAGTTCAATGAACAAGATAGTTCAATGAACTAGATAGTTCATTTGAACGAACTATAGTTCATTTAGTTGAACTATTTAGTTCCTTAGTTCATTGTAGTGAACTAGTTCAATGAACTAGTTCGTTCGTGAACTACCCATCACTAATGGGAGTAGACCAAACAGTTTTGCAGCTGCGTAGGAAATCGAGCGTCTGTTCTTGAATTGAATTGCTGTTTTGATTTTATATTTTATACACTTACCATCTACGCCGCCAACATTTTTTCGCTCAAGGCTCGGTTTGGCCAGGAAGAAAGAAACGCCATAGGCTGGTCCGGTTCGGCCCGACTTCTAGAAAGGTGACGGGCCCAACTAGAAAGGTGACGGTGTGGGTCGGAGGGGGCGAACACCCCTCCCGAGAAAAATGAAATTAATGTAACAATGCGATTTTACTTCCAAAAAATGGATGTGAATGTGAATCTTCCACCTAACCACCTCTACCAACAAAATTGCATTAATGTGTCAGTAGGCCGGATTATTCATTATTCTGAGTAGAATAATGAATAATACGGCCACGATCACTTCAGGAGCTGTGCAGTAACAAATCGAATGAATTTTTTAATGAACTTGTAATTAAACTTTCCAAAATGACTCAATATACAGGAACTATTTGCGGCTATTTCTGAAGATTTTCTCTGGAAAGCGAGTTGAGCTTCTGCATTTTCACGTGAGCTGAGGTCCATACCCTAATAGCACAGATGGTCACAAAAGAGTCACTGTGACGTCACAGAGGGTCACAATTGTCACAGGACTGTCAGATACTAGTCACATTGTGATTTGTGAGTGATGTGACTCGACTGTGTGGTCACTGTGACGTTTATTTGTGACCAGTCACCAGGTGACGTCGCCGTCGAATCACCTTGTGACTAGTATGTGATCGGTAGCTCAGTGACTCCATTGTGAAGTCACTGTGTGACTGTTTAGTGACTACTGATTTTTTGGACCTCAAAATGACGTCACACTGGCCGCTTTTGCGACTTTGGAAACAGACTCATTTTATCTAATATTTTGTGGCAATTCCTTTCGTGAAGCATTTAATAAATAAATCCGAAAATGATAACGAGTAATTCGATAAAATTCGCAGTTATAAAGTAATGGAATTTAGTTTAATTTACTAATTTTTAAATTATTTCGTTTAAAGAAGACAATATTATTTATAAAAAAAAATATTATTCTTAAAAATATTAGAGTTGAGATTTCTAATCACAATGGAGAAAACTAAGTATCTGTGAGTAAAATTAACAATTTCTTTCATATCCCAATGGCATATATGTTTCGATAGCGTATGTAGGCTTAAATTTCGGATGGTGGGGGGGGGGGGGCTATCCGGTATTTTTAACCTTATTGTTACTAACCAATGTGTAGCACAGTGGTTAAAGCCACTGACATTGGGAGATGGCTCAAGTGGAGGAACAGGGTTCTGTCCTCTCGCGGGGCCGTCGGTCTAGCGGTCTGGAGTTTTGGGCGGTTTTCTCCAGATGTAACGTGAATACGCGCTAGATACCCAGAAAAGTCCTCCCCCAAGGCATTTGACCCCCCCTTGTGTTTGTCCTTTCTTTGACGTGGATTTATAAGCGGTTCCTCGTGAACAAGCACACAAATCCGAATACATGTTCCAATAACAACAACAACAACAATATTGTTACTAGAGTAAATACAAATGTCTCAAAATTGCTGTTTTTTAATAATTGCTTTAAAAGATTAAAAGTAGAAAAAAAATCCAAGAACTTATTCTCATTTTCGATTTAGTTAACTGTGAACTCTGCATTGAACTGAAAAAATTACTGAATTCGTGTATTTTAATTTCACTTCTATCTGAATCGTAGCTGACGAGATATACAGGCTGTGGTCAAAAAGTCTTATGACGAAGGACGTTTGATCATGTTAATCTGAGATAGCCATTCTAAAATGGTCATACCCTCTAGCTCACATGGCTGTTCCAGTGCAAAGAGGTGTGACCAACATGTCAGCGCCGTAGCCCGTATATCTCGTCAGCCACGATCTTAATAACTGCACTCTTCAACGCCATATGAAGTCTTCTAGAATCTGTAACCCGTGAAATTCAGCTTCATGTGGCCACACAAAAGTCATGATTCAAAATTAATGCCTGTTACGCCTGATTAATGGATAAATAGCAGTCGTCTTTGGCCGTTGTAGCTCGTGGAGTCTGCCGAGCTCGGGCTTTCTCTCGATGGATTTCGTATCTTGAAGTTGGATATGATATAGGGTGTCACACTGAAGTCGCTACAAATCTGGACTTGAGATTGGCCTGTTTCTAGACTCACCATGATTTGCTAGAGCATTCCACTTCTAAACGTTGTTGCTTACTGATTTTGACAGTTTGAATTTGAATTTATTCAACTGCTACAAAAATGAAAAACCTAGAAATTAAGTAAGGTATGCGAGCGAACGAAATGCGGATTTCCAAACTCGTACTTATAAAGCTTGTTCCTCTGACTAGCGCTACCCACTCACACACATGCGCTTACATATTCGGCGCATAAAATTTGCATATTTCTTTGAAGCAGTAGTTTTACATTTTGTTCGGTTCTTTTCGTAAAATTTGACAAAATGTAAAAATCCTGTTATTTTAAACACACTGTGCTTTCTGGTCTTAAAATTTTTAAAAATGCACTAGATACATGCACTTTAACACAAGAAGGCCCCAAAAAATTCTCACCTCTACGTCATAAGTATTACCATATGTCGATTATTACAGGGACGAAGAAAAATACGTTCTCTTCTCCCCTCCACCATCTTTATCTATATAAATAAAACAAAGTGTACATGCCCGTTAGTTAGTTTGTCTGCACCTCGCGTAGCTCCGAAACGGGTGATCGTAGACCTACCAAATTTCGTATAGAAATTCTCCAGGACGGATCCCGACATACCTCGATTTTGAGATGATCATCTGCTATGGTTATGAATACACCTGAGAATAAGTTTGAGAAATTTTCATTCAGTTGGAATTGTGCATTTTTCCCCATCTATTTCTAATGTATTACATCCAGAAAAAGGATGTTAGAAATATCAATTTTAATTTTGTTTAATCACACTCATGAATAATGACATACTTTCCAACTTAATGAAATAAGGAACGAAAATAGGGAAGACCCATGGATTATAATACACTTTTAATATATAGCACTTTCGTGCGTATTTAAAATCTGAAAGTGTTTCAGATTTTCTTACTTTTTTTTTCCCCTTTCCGCTTTTTAATAAAGGCCAATATATCCAGAAGCTCTTCAGAATTAATATAGGACGAAAATAATTTGTTCCTTTTTGTAGGTTTTTATCATTTAACCATCTTATTTTTTTAACCAGGGGCGGCCCGACACAGTAAGCATCGCATTTGGCCGCTGGCTTCGAAGGGGCTTCATTTCCAACTCAAAAACTAAGTAGAGCATAAAAAGGGATGCCTTTATTATATTAGCAGAGGGCGACACTTACCGTAGTGCCGCTCCTGTTTGTAACCATCTTTTAATTTTAAATTCCATTCAGAATCTGAGAGATTTCAGTGCCAAGGAAGCCGATGAGGAACAGGATTCTCTCCAAACAAGATTTATTAAGATGGCGAACCAACTGGTTGCCGGAGCCGGCTAGTTAACAAATAAGAGGGTAAGTCCTCCGAATTCCCATAGGTTCTGACGTCTATGCTTATCGTTGTATAACATAATAAACCATAATTTGAAATTCTGCAAGTGGGCCCCCAAACAGATTGAAAATTTTAAATTGCAGTTTCAATTTTTTTTTAGAATAATGTTACTGTTCAAGATTATTCTGAAATCTCAAGCGACGAAGCCAAAGTCTTCCCTTCCCAATGATATAAACTTCTTTAGGTAAAACCCTTCTTCTCGTTTAGTCATGTTTACAACTTTCTGGCCGTAAAAATTTCGTAACATCAGCTGTAATATTGTAATAATAACTCAATTTTACTTTTACCGCCTCCCGAGCAATAAAAATGTAGTTCCTTTTGCCTATTACAGCTATTTCAAACGATAATGATTAATAAAAATTTGAAAATATGTGTAATATGCAGAGCCCGACTAAGTCAACATGAGAACATTTAGGAAACATTTTTCATGGGGGGCCCCTTTCATATCAATATATTTTTATGTATTCTGCCATACATAAACATACAGTATGTAAACAGATCCTGATTACCGCATAGGTCGACTAGGCCTCGGCCTAGAACCCCCCAATTTTTAGAGGCCCCAGAATTATTACGATAGTTTTAGTTCTAGTCTTAAAAAAAATTAGTGACTACATATATGTGTCAACGAGATATGATTGTATAGGCGCCCCCGAAAGTGTAAGTCTAGGTCCTCCGAATGTCTTAGTCAGGCCCCTTATATAAATAGTTATTTATATGAAAAAAAATCTGTTTTTATAATCAAAATGTTGAGAACCTATTGTCATATCTGACATAGATTTTCCCAGATTTATTTTTCAGTCATTATTATTAGTTTTAAAATGTGATTTTCGGTTAAAAAATGGAATCTTAGAAAGGGACCCAACCTCGAAGACCGCCCTGGGCCTCAATTAACGTTAGTTCGCCTATGGATATTACTAACTTTTGCCAATCCCTCTGGCATTTGCTCTCCTCATCTTATAGTCTTTCGTTCAGAATGCAATTTAAAACTACTTTAATTGACAAAACCAATTGTAGCATAAAATATCGCACATGTGCTTTATTATTTATACACACACAGCATGTTTTTCTATGGATTTATTCATAAGCTCAGAAAGCCGAACTGGATTATATGATGAAACCTGAATTGGAATTTTTTTTTAATTTTAGTCTTAGAAATCCAGTATAGCTTAAGTTGCAAGGAATTCATGTGATCTCGAAAGCCCAAAAATATTGCGCTCTGAACCACTGACGGATTAACGCAATGTTGTAGGTGGGGGCTGTTAGTTGGACTATTCACATACACATCCATGAAAGGAAAATAGGATCTTTTACATTAATTTCCTTTCACTAGGGAGGGGCGGTCACCCCTCCCCCCCTCTTTAATCCTCCCTTCCTCTGGACGGACCAAGGTAATTTAGTGATATAAATAATTTTAGGTAGACTTATTCAAGATATGCTCGCATTGCCTTATAATATAATAAAAAAATGTTTTGGGAAAAGATTTATGTAGATGCATAATATTGTTACAGTGAATATCCCTATAATTTTTATTTCTCCCTAAAATTTCTTTTACTTCAACGAAAACATTTTTCTTTTACTTATGTTTAATATTACCACAATCTAGTCAGAAAAATATTTGGTAGCCCATGTTTAACCATTTAGAGCATATATTTTAAAACATCTGTCATCTACGTCTTGTAACCAGCGAATTCTTTTTTTCAGAATCAAAAAGTTATTAGCTTATACGACCTCTTATAGCATGACATATTTATGGAACTTTTCTGTTAAAACCTCATATCTGTCTTTCACTATTTTTTAACTGCCAAAAACACTTTGCTTCAAAAATAAATTTACAGTTATTGTTCCCACGCGTATCCATTCATTTACCTAAATTGCATAATTCCTAACATTTCATTTATCCTGTTTCTTTTTATGAAATTATAATTACTCTCAGTGACCTCCGTTGAGCAAAACAGGACCCGGCCCTGTGCGTTTGGCCATGGCTATCTGGGATCTTCCAGTTAGCCATGGCTAGCGCTTCGGAACGGCGCATTCAGCAGGTGCATATAAGGAGCGATTCTCAATCTGATGGTTAAAATTTCTGTTGCATTTCGACTGCGATATCTTACGTCGGCTGTAACAATGCCTCGTCGAAGGATTCGTGCACATTACGAGAAATGTTGGAGTTTCTAAAAGGCTATCATACTGGACATTAGTAAGGCCTTTCACTGTCCCACCCTGTTTCGGTAGTGTCTGCCATAAATCACTCATCTACAGGCTCATCAACATCAACACGCCGGACGTCTTGATTTACCTGATCAACTCCTATTTGCATAATCGCAACTTTGTCGAACGTGCGCATTAACAATACCTTTTCACATCACAACTCCTGTTAATGTTTGGGTTCAACAAGGTTCTCTCCTTGGCCCTACCCTGTTCAATATATTCAGAAGACACGGCAATAATGTCCACAGACATGGAACCTGACATTATGGTCAATACTATTCAGCGTCACATTGACATTCTTGAGGATTGGTTCGTTAAGTGGAAACTTAAAGTGACTCCTTCTAAGTGTCGAGCCATCCACTTTACATGGTCACGTGAAATTACCATACCACTTCACATTAATAATACACGAGTGAAGTGGGGCAGGAGGATTTGCAAATATCTGGGAGTTATGCTTGACTACAGGCTTACTTGGAAGCCACAAGTCACTTATGCCAGAAACAAAATGATTGCGGCCCAGCAATCTGTTGTTAAGCTACTCCATGAGAAGGGTTTTAGCATCCCGAACAAAAGAAAATTATACAATATGGTTGTCCTCCCCGCTAGCACCTACGCCAGTCCTATTTGGGGCCTCACCGCAAAAACAAATCTAAAGATTTTATCCACTGAACACAGCAAAATTCTGAGAAGGATTAGACGCCCCCCCCACACCCAATATGAAAAATAAAGTTGTTAGGCACGACCTTAAAATACCGTCCTCAAACTGTATCATAAGAAACCGATTATGACTTCCGGGAGCCTGACAACAGGATTAGACTCAAAGCAACCCTCCTGCTTGAAGACCTAGACTAAATTACTGATTGCCTTTTTCTAATTTGTCTCCCTGGGTTTGTCTCACGTACAGTCACGTCTCTCGGATGGTTTTCTTCAGTGTTTCTTAAAAATTGTACACACCTATTTTAAACTCATCCCATCCTACGATTGTGTCTCCTATTACTAGAGTGTTCCGAGAGGTTTATTCCGGTATTTATTCTCTGTATGCAATAAATTCACTGAAAATTTAAAATTAAGTGAAGCTGGTACCCTGCTGTTCTTTATAACCCAGCTGTGGCTAACTTCCACCCTTTTCTCTAAAAGAACATGCGGCAGTATTGCAAATATACATTCACTTAATATTATCAAAAACGTCTCCCTCCCTCATGACCGTTATTGTACATTTTATTTTAACTATTTAACAGAGCCCATGTAATTGTTCACCTTTGACAAAGGTACTGCTCTTGTTTTTCTTTTCTTTTGCATGACAAGCAAGACTTCCATTGTCGAAGATCGGAAGACTGTCGGCCCTCCTTAACCCATTTGTGCCTGGATATTTTTGCGACTTTCATCGATTTTTACTGATAACAGAAATAATAGATAAATTTCTGATGTCAAATTCTTGAACAAGGGATGATTTCTTTTAAAATCCTTATGTATAAAAATCGAAATAGAAACATCCTACTTGGTCATGTTAAAATATTTTGTAGAGTTGATGCTCAATACGCATGAATAAAGGGTAGGAAAAATAAATAACGTTTTCGACTAATAGCGAAAATGCCGTCCCAAAAAAGGGACACTAGGCATAAATGGGTTAATTACTCTCATCTTGTAATAACTCGCATCATAATGACTGGAGTTATATCCTTTGGGACTAAGCACGGCACACAGCTAAATTTCTCTTGTTTCTTGTAGGGACGATATCGATGTGACATCATTTTTCATCCAACACCTGACCCTCAACCAATCAACTGCATGTGTAGAGTGGGTTCATACTCACTTTTAAGATCTGATTGGTTAAAATGATATTTCCCGCGAACACGTGACTGAAATAGCCTCGTATCAATTTCGTCCATTAAATATGATTAGATTACACCCATTCAAAAAAGTATTCGAGTAATAGCGAGATTTCTTATTTCAGTTTTGTGAATAACTAATTATTTTTTGAAAAACAGAAAATTAGAAAGAAATAAGAAACGTTGTTACTATCACAGATTAAGAAACCACCACACACCGAACAGGAAAATTGCGACCCCATATCCCATGGATTTGTACTGCACTAAATGTTTATTATCTATGTTTTGAATTTTACCACGGTTTTTGGCAACACTGTTTGGATTTGAAATTCTTCGTCAATGTTCGTCCGCTATATTCATGATCTAGCTCAGCCGTAGGAACGGTTTGGCTAGTAGCTTAGTTGACCTATTTTCTCGTCTAACAATCAGCTGCATGAGGCGGTCCGCCTCGATCATTTGTGCACTGTTCAACACCCTGCAGCAAGTAGGTCGAGTAGTTAGCAGACAGGTCCTTGTTTGGGTCCCTGGACACGCAGGAATTGAACCTATTGAAGAAGCAGATAAACTGGCAAAAGAGGGGCCTCCCAACGTGTATTTAGTTCCTGGAGAGGATATTCTACGGCTTCTTAAACAATGCATAACGGAAGAGGACGAGGATGAATGGGCAGAGTCTTTTTATCGGCAGGGCAGCCGGTGCACTTGCCATGGGCACACCAATTTCAAGGGCCCAAAATTTTTGTACTTTCCAAAAACTTATTTAATAAAAAATAAATTCTTATGAAAACTGTGTGTAAAATGTAATTCTCATTTTCTCGAAAATACCCAGGACTTGGCGGCTGATTCTCTAATATTTTACTCCAATAAGTGTCCTCTAAAACCCATCTGAATTTGGTCAAAATCCGTAACCCAGTGTCTGAGCGTCTCTTTGTACGTTTTATTTTTTTTTTTTTAAATATTTCACCAGTTTTAAGATACTTACGATAAGTTTTCCAATTCTTTTCATTTATATTTTAAAGAAATTTATTTATGTTGTGTGGACAGACATTTATTATTTGTCGAAATAAATCTTATTCATATGTACAAAAATCCTTAGTATTATTTTTTTATTTGGTAGTAGTATTTATATATTTAGCATGTAAACTTGATATATTTCTGAAGCTTTATGTGAACAAAACAACTTAAATTCGTAGATGAAATTTCTCGTAAAGCCCAAAAATTTGTATTTGACCAGGGCCCAATATTGGAATGATCGTGCCCTGTGAATGGGGTTCCAGAATTTGTAGGGACAAGTGCTTGTCCACGGAGCGAAAGCGCAAGGCATGTGTTAGAAACTGTACTGCTGATGTCATGATCAACAACCCTTGTTTACTGTCCAGATAACACACTTGTCCATTTTATGTCTATTTCTGATCCAACTCATCCATAATACATCCATGTCTATACATAGACATCCATAAGACATCTATGTATGGACATAATCTGGAAAATCCAGAATATGTCCATGAATGGACCAAAACTAGACTTAGAATATCCAGAATAAGTCCACTAATGGACGTATTCCAGATGATCCACACTATGTCAGTGATACGACATAAAATGGATGTGTGTATAAGTCCAGAAATGGACAAAATATGGAAAAGTTACTTTTTTGTCATTGATTTTCATTTTACCCAATACTGTACTTACGACGCATGAATTTATTATACTTTATGTTTTTATTGATATTACAACTTTTACAACTTAAAAACTTTTTAAATTCTAGAGTTTTTTTTTTTTTTTTTTTTTTTTTTTTTTTTTTTTTTTTGTTGTCGGGGAACTTTTGAAATTTAAAGTACATTTTATGTATTATTATTTCCTATAAAAGCGGTATTGTGTAGAAAGAAACTCATATCCACATGCATATGCAAAAAAAAAAAAAAAAAAGAAAATTCTCTAGCGACTCAACATCCAAAAACGAATAGCTGCATATTTTTTTCTAAGTTCTGAGTCCGAAACTAAAAAATCTTTAGACCATGGTTAAGGGTTCGAATCTGAAGCGGGGCAAGTACTTAAAGTTTGGTTTAAAAAAAAATTAGGTACGAATATTTTTACAAAATTCGTTATTAAGATGTAACGATAAATTTAAATTAATCATTACATAAAATTAGCTAAAAATTATTAAATGGTTATTGTTGATGTCCAGGATTCGACCGTAAAACGTCTATAAATAGACAGACACGCCCATTATTACGTCCATTTGCATGTCTATAAGACGTCATATGGGCGTCCTATAGTGCCATATTGACGTAAAATGGACGAGAATTGGACGAATCCTAGACGTTTAATGGAGATGTCAGCTTGTCTATATGGCGTCTTCTAGACGTGTTCTGGACAAGTTTGTACTATATGGGTGCAGACTGGCCTCACAAAAAGGACACGTTAGAAAATTGGCTTAGCTGAAATTCCTCCGTGCGATACCGGCTATGAAAATGACACCGCGGACCACACGCTGAGATTCTGTATCAAATATGACACGGAATGTTTAATCATGTACACAAAACTTGGCTTTTCTACGGACTGCTCAGGGGCGGCCCTAAGGCCGGAAAAACCGGACCCCTGTCCGGGGCGGCAAATTTTGGGGGCGGCATTTTGGCTCGAATTTGAAAAATACATTTCGTATTAGTAAAAGAATATGGTAAAAAATATTCCGAAGAATATCATTCTTAATAACTTTACTAGCTAATGTACCCATCCGTCATTGATGGGTTTTTACTAACCGCGTGCAATTTCATTTGCATTTCCGTTGTACAAAAAATGGAATTAACATACTGGCAGAAATATGCAAAGCGAACTTATAACTCTTGTGTATTGTTCTAAGATTACAGGTTAGAGAGTAACAAATTACTGGGACAAACTGTCAATAGAGAAAATATTTTACATTCAAAATTAACGTTTTCTTTTAGTGAATGAGCTTCCTACATCAAGAAGTCATTTAAAAAGAAGATGCTAGTAATGAATATTAAATTGAAAAGAGAATATCTGGAAAATTCTTTTTAATAGCAAGTAGCCGATATTTAACACTGCAACGTTCGATTGAATTATATTTTGATGATTTTACTTGATGCGCGAAAAACTTTTCGTGAGGTGTGACGTAAACTTAACGCAAAGTTTACGTCACACCTCAAAAATAAATCAAATTTGTAGAAAATTAAAAACCTGAAATTTAATTTACTAACCGCCTACTATTTAACAAAATTTCATTTCATTCCCTTTTGTCTGACCACTAGTTGTTTTCACGAAGTGGTCACACAAAATTTTCTCAAAATAATATATATATATATACGTACAATGTTATTAAACTCAATCGCATCGATAGTAACTCAATTTTGTTCTATTAACTTTAGAAATTTTAATATTATGCCAGTAAAATTTTTGCACAATTTTCTCAAAATTAAAAAAATAGTAATAATTAAAAAAAAAGAAATCGACGTAATTTGTTTAAGTCGAACAGCCTCTTATTGTTTTACCTCCAGAAGCCTTAAAGTGACGCCCTCCCCCTCTCTCCCCGCCCCCTATGAAAGAAAAGAAAAAATGCAATGCAACTTTTGAAAACCCTTTCAATTTATTCAAATCTTTTAAAAATTTCGATGATGCTTTGTTACCCATCATATGGCCTAATTTCATTCTGTTTTCTTAATCCGTTATTGACTGATGCCAGAACAAACTTTAAAGCGATTTTTACAAAATCTCAAAGTCTATGAATTATTTAAAACAATTTTGGTATCTATTGTTTCAATTAACTTCCAAATTTCATTCTATTCAAATGAGCCATTTTTTTAACAATGGGAGAACATACATTTACACACAGTTTTCAAACAACAGTTTTAAATCTCAAAACTTTTAAACGAATTAGAAATATTTTAGCAACAGCAGTTTAAATTAAGTTGCCACATTTGGTGTTGCTATAAATTTCATTTCATTCGCTTCAGTTGCATGGGCGTAACCAGGAGGGGGGACAGCTGCCCCCACCCCCCTAAAATGAGCTAGTCATAGAGTCTGATTATTACAAACCGGGAGGAGGAGCAGTTGTACTCCATGGTCTCCTTGTCTTGTCCCCCCCCCCTAATGAAAATCCTGGCTACGCCCTTGTTCCGTTGTTTATATGTGATGTGCAAACAAATATTTACCCAGTTTACATAAATTTTCAGTTGGATTCAAATTACAGCTTGTTAATGAAATTCAACTAGCCAAATATTATCCCATATTTCTAGATTGCATTCCTGATGACAAAAAAATTGAACAGATCGCGTTCTTAGTAAGGTATAAAGGTATTGACAAATCTAATTCCAATGAGGCTAGGATTATTTAACTCTCTCAAACAGTTCATGTTCCTATGCTCTATTATTATTTGGTACAGAATCTTTAATTGCGTGAATCAATTAGGAAAGGATTGCAGTCAAAAGACAACGATTTACCACCTGTTCTAGAACTCTTATTGAAAGAAGAAGAAACTGTAAAGATTTTTCAAAGGATCTTCGATTGGATGTGATTTTAAATGAAACGTTCTGTTATGCAAGAGAACTGACCAACGAGATAGTATTCTGGCTAACACTGAGTTTAAGCAGCCACGTAACAAATTAATTTGGATTGAGAATCACGAGATGTTCTGGGGAAAGATCCTGAATTAAAATTTAAGGTAGTTTTATTTTTTTACAGTAAACAAAGCGATAAATACCTTACAGTGCAGATTTAATTTAATAAGTACCCAATGTAATTATTTTAAACTTTTGCACGGCATAAATGAGTTAAGACACTCCTAAAAAGGGCTAATTAAACATTGTAACAGTGTTTACTGGTGGGATTACGGCCGGCTATCTACGCAAAGTTTCGGAGAAAACCACGGAAAACACCGAACGGTTAGGTCGACGGACACGGGATGGGACCCGAACTTGGGACCTTCAAACTTCGCCCGTCTACCATTTGCAGTGATATAACCACTGTGCCATGGCGAGGCGTTAACACTGTTTATAGTGTAAACAATTGGAGTTAATACTGACCGATGGAGAATCGGGAAGTTAAACGCGGTTGATCTAGTAAACGAAATAATAGTGTCAGTTACGGCCTTGTTAGGCAAAAAGGAAAGTCCAATTGAAATTTTAAAGCTAATTTCAACTATAGATTTTACACCACATCTTATTATTGCTTCGAGAATTTCGCTTTCTTTTCCGATAATTGAGGCAAGTGCAGAGAAGAGTTTCTCAAAATTAAAGTTAACTAAAAATTTATTATTTTCCACAACTCTTCCAGACAGGTTAAATAATTTAACTACATTGGCTATCGAACATGAATTAGTTGAAAAATTGATTTTAGAGAAAAAGTCAGGAATTTTGCAGAATTAAAAGTGAGGAAAAAAAACTCTTTATTTTTCTCCCGTGTGTGTGTATATCAGCTATCAGCATCAATGTTCTGTTTGTAACATATCCTTTTCAGTCCTGTGAGCAGCGTGTAAAAAGAAATCGTTAAAAAAAATTGTTTTAATTAATCACTGGTGGATAGTAGCACCTTATTTATAGGTGCACAGAAGAAAAAAAAATTAATCGAACCTTTAAAAGAAATATTTTGAATGAAGCTAATGCAACAATGTGTTAGGAGTCACCTACTGCCGCCATGACGTTTGTTTATTTACATCTGTTCTGCGGGAGGCTTAAGCAAGTCTAATATACTTTTCAGCGATTTACAAATACTAGAGAAAAAATTCCCAATTTTAGCTTAAGCAACAGAAAGTACTTTGAATCTTGTAATTAAAACAACCAATAAATACCTTTAATCGGGCGTAATAAGAAGATAAAAATAATTTTTCTCTCCTACGGAAAAACATGTACACTTACAGTAGCAGAAAAAATGGCCACCACGTGAGATTATTTATCCTACTGAGCAGTAGTGTAAACATTGCCTGTGACGCCATGTGAAAGTACCCCATTATTGCCACTCTTTCTTTTAAAAATCCTGTTGATTTTTATATTGAGCTTGTAATAAAAACTCTCCTCAGCAAAATTAACGCACTCGCGAATTGTAAACAAACATGTCTCCAAGGCGACGAAACTAAATAAACTGAAGTTGTTTGTAAAGTCAAAAGAAACTGATAACCACCAACGTCCCCTGGAGAGGAAAGCCGCGGCGCTTACTTGTGACGTCACACCGAGTAGGTCACCAATGGAAGTAGTCACCAATGGAAACGCTTTGCTTTACCTACTCGGTGTGACGTCCATGGGCGCCGGCAGCATAGGGCAAGGGGGGGCAATGCCCCCCTGGATTTTTGTATGCAGTGTTTTCCCTTGCTTTTTTGCTCTTTCCAACATGGTAACCATACGTTGAAGTAGTCTTTGCCCCCCCGGGAAATATTCTGCCGACGCCCATGGTGACGTCACAAGTAAGCGCCGCGGCTTTCCTCTCTAGGGGGCGTTGTAACAACTGACAGCACACTAAGCACACGTATTCCAGTTTTCTTACGAAAACTCGAGCAACGAGTTTGTCGTTTGCTCGGAAATAACCAAATCTAGCCAATCACACACAGTATACAATGATTTAGACGCAGCTCGCTGTAAGCGCTTTGAAAATGTCTCCAAATCTGGGTTGGCATTTGTTACAGTACCAATTTCAAATGCAAGTGCTGAACGTGCGTTTTCAATCTATAACATTGTGAAGAATAAGTTGCGTAATAGACTATCGATTGAGATGTTACAAAGCATGATAATGGTTTGGTTCATGTTGGGTGCATTTAGACTGCCGCTTTCGGGTAAATCTGAAGTAAAACACGAACTGCTCGAGTTTTACTCGGGGAGATTGACATCGTGAACGGTTTTGGGTATTTAATAGGAAAAAAACGTGGCGGCACGTATTCACTAACCAGTGGAGCCAATGGGAGCGAACAATAATAATAAACAAATGTCACATGATCTATCTCCCCAGCTCCCCAAGAAAAATCCTTGGGGAGTTGGGAAAAATTCGAGCTACTCAGCTTGGAAGCCTGAACGCTTTGTTTGTCTCCTCGAAAATCTCAAATGGGGCATGGTGAACGGCTTAGGTTTTTCCCGAGTTACTAAAAAGTGGCAGTCTGGAATATTAAAAAATGTTGCTAAATGATATTTATTATTTATTTATAATTTTTTATTTATTATAAATTTGGTAATATGTAATAATAATTAATTATTTATTTTAATAATAATAATTTTTTTAGGAGAATTTCCCAGTAATTGCAGGGATTTTAGGGGTTTTGGTTGGAGCTTTAGGGAGAAAAATTTTTTAGAGTTGGGAAAACGCAGAAATTAGATGCACAATTCAACACTTCTTCTAATGTGATTATATTGAAGAAGACATTTCCGGTGCCACATTGATATGCGATTCTAGGCCATCTTGGTGTATTCTACCCTTCCTAAATGTTTGTCCCTCTAATTTTGAATTACCCTATATACCACCTCTGAAAGCATAGTGACACAACACAAATGTCGTTCCTATGTTACTACTATCAATGAATAATAAAAAAAAAAGTATGTAAATTATCTTAAGTTAGGAGACTAAGTTTCCAAATTATGTAGCTGTTGGTGTGTGCAATAGAATACAAATTTCTATAGAAGTTAAGACCTATTGAACTGTTTTTGTGAACAGTTATATTTTTTACAAAACTAGCTTCTTGGAGTTTCCCTAATATAGTTACAAGGGTGTTGAGAAAGATATTCTTGCAAGTTATGCTAATTAAACAAAAAAGTTATATCTAAAATAATAAAATTAACAAATTAGCACATTTAGAAGGCACAAAGAACTTAAATAATAAAGTTTTTCAAAAAATGCTTGAATATTATTATATAGACAGAAATAAATAATCAGGTAGTTTAATACATTATCTAACATTTTGTGTAGTATGTTAATTAAACAACATAATTTATAATATTTTAAATACCTTTAATAAATGTAGCACACAAAGTAAAACATGCATAACTTAAAATAAATCGCAAAGTTAGGTGAATATTATAAGATATACACAAAATATAAACACCTTCAAGTGATCAACTGATGAAATTAAGCACTTTTACATGTACTAATTAAGTACAACATATTATAGTAGTATATTTTAAACAGTAACATGATAAATGTAGGGTATCTTAATTAAAAGCACATTACAAGAAATCGTGTAATTTAAAAAAGAAAAGAAAATGCTATTGTAATGCACTCTGTATAACTGTGTAATGTGCAAAAATTAGGAGTGTTAGAAACAATATGAATTGCCAAAGAGTATAATTAACATAAAGACGCAAAGAAACAATAAAACTTTAACATCCCAACTCTAACGAAAAAAATACAAATCGCAAATTTATTTTGCGAGTTTAATCTGTATGCATTTGTATAAAAAATTATCTTTACAAAGCTGACTACTGAACTTATATCGTTATTAAAATGTTTTAAAACACTTTTGCAAGTCCTTTTATTTTTATTCGATCTATTATATTGCTTAGCAAGGCTTAAATAACCACTTGTTGTTGTTGTTGTTATTGGAACATGTATTCGGATTTGTGTGCTTGTTCACGAGGAACCGCTTATAAATCCACGTCAAAGAAAGGACAAACACAAGGGGGGGTCAAATGCCTTGGGGGAGGACTTTTCTGGGTATCTAGCGCGTATTCACGTTACATCTGGAGAAAACCGCCCAAAACTCCAGACCGCTAGACCGACGGCCCCGCGAGAGGACAGAACCCTGTTCCTCCCGAGTAGCTTATATCCACCTCTCTTTTTCCCTGGGAAATTCGCGATCTCAACGACCTAAAGGGGGCGCTGTAGGATATAAACAAATGTGCTCGGTGACGGGTAGCTTGTTCCGACAATAGTTGTGCCTGCATTAAGCAACGCGGTTTTTATGCCTATTTTCTCCTTTTAGAGGTGGAAAAAAGTTTTTTATGGAAAGAATGTCACATGATTTATTTCTTTTAGTTTTATATCAAGCAATCTTTTAATTTAAAGGTAACATTTGCTAATTTTTGGTGTTTTGCTCGTGTGTTCTGGGTGTTTATCCACATACAGATGAAATTAAAGTAAACTTTCTCCATCCACATAATCTATCGCCATCATTTTATTACCCATAAATTATATGATAAAGAATGCTATTTGCATCCAATAAATTTGAGAAATAAATCACACAATGGTTTACTTCCTTTTTTATTTTACTTTCTGCA
>JAWZYV010015576.1:0-53704 GCA_038373885.1 Cheiracanthium punctorium
AAGTTTTTAGAGTAGACGGGTGATATGTAAGATATATGTTACCTACCATTTTCCTTTAATTTAAAAATTTAACGACAAAAATTCTTAATTTTGTCCTGCATAAATAAAAATGTCACAAAGAGAGAGAGAAAAAACAAAATTATAAGCCAGGAAAAAAAAAATGTTGCACTTTGTAGAATTGGCTTGGAAACAGTCCGCGGAGTGACACATTCTAAGGATTTTAGACAGAATTAAAAGAAAAGTAAATAATATACAGAGTGTTTCAAAAAGGTAGTAAAGCGCTTTAATTCTTCATCTATTAGACATAAAAGGGCAATGTGAATTGAAAAATGTTCGAAATATAACAGGTAAAAAGACAGAAAAAATTCCTATCGTAAATTTTCAAGAAGTTACGCTTTTTAAATTTGTATACGATCCCCGTACAAAAAAAAAAAAAGAAAAGAAAAGAAAAATTCCAATCAGTAAAATGTGCCCTTTACACTCATAAGGTGATGCACAAAATTTGAGCATTAGATTTTTGAGCATTTCAGGGGTTTTACAGAAATTGCGAAATAATGCATTTTCCCCCCATTTCTCTGGCAATAAACGTTTACATTCGAATTCATGTATATCTGAGACGTTTTATGATGAAAGGCTGAAATTTTGTCCATCACCTCATTGGTGTATGGGTCACATTTTACTAACTGGGGAATATTTTTGTACGGGAGTCGTATACAAATTTAAAAAGTGTAACTTTTTAAAAATTAGAGAGAGGATTTTTTTTCTTAACGTAGTCTTTTCCCCTATCTTATTTAGAACATTTTTTTTTTCAATTTGTATTGCTCACTTATCTTTAATAGATCAGGAATTAAAGCGTGTTATCATCCTCTTGGAAACCCTGCATAAAACTTTGTTATTGCTTGTTTTGTGCCTGATTAGTTTTTCTCAGTGAAACTATTTATTGCGAATTAAGATTTTGTATTTTGTTACACTGTTACCATTTTTAACCATTTATCTATTGACGGTATCAGAGATGCCACTTTTCTTTCTTTCTTTTTTTTTTTTTATCATTCTGCGTATTCAGCGGAATTTTCTAAACATTCCACTGTATTTACGCCCCATCCCCCTCTTCTTTTTCCCAACAGTAATTAAGTATTAATTTGCAGCTTCTCAATTTTAATCTTTTCCCATCCGTCTTGAAAATGAGTATTTCCCCCTTAGCATTTCTTTATTTAAATCCCCAATGCTCTAAGAATAAAAATAACTCCCATTTCAAATTTAAATTAGTTTTTTCAGAGAAACCAGTAAGAAAAAACTTTGCAGAAAAGAATTGGTCGTGACACGAATGAAAATGATGTAAAATAATTATGAAAGAGAAAAAAAAAAAAAAAAAGAAAGAATGTTTTTTCCTTTTTTTTTTCATACATTACGTACTTTTTTTGAAATTGCTTTTCTGCTATGTAATATATTTCCTTTTTGTTGTAATTGCCACTTATTTTCTTTTCGTATGGGATTTCCTCTTTTTCGCATTGATTTTTGTTTATTCATGCATCGTTTCCACTTTTTTGGTATTTTATGAGTGGCATCCCTGCGGTATTAAGTAGTAAAAATAAAATTGTTTTTTAAAAATTTCATTGATTCATTATAATTATTTCTTTGAATATTTCTTCACCAAATACATTTAATCGGCTTACACCATAAGTGCATGTTCTATTAAAGTAAGATTGTTTTAAATGAATAGCTTTCTGGTCTCACTCTCTAATACAGGGATGTTAATTCTGCGCCGAGCTGCGCCGAAACACAAATTCTGTGTCGGCTAAAAGCGCGCCGAACTGCGCTTTTAGCCGATTTTTGCGCCGGTCTGCGCCGAATACGTCATTTTGACTATTTGTTAAATTTTTGCCACGCTCATTTATCTTTTAAAGCGTGTATGGAAAGCTAGTTAGCAGTAAAGCAAGATTCAAACTGCGTACGAAAGCTGCATTCCGAAGCCATTCTACCCGCCCCGTATCGGACCAGTCGGGCTTTGTTAGTCACCTCAATCAGGGCCGGCCAGATAGGCAAACAAGTACCGTAATTTATGGAAGAAACGCCGCGGCGTTTATGAGTTTAAAAGTTAAAAAATAGTAAGTGCGGCATTTCTACCGAGTGCGGCGTTTACAATATTTTTAATTTTTTTTAGCCGATCTTCAACGAAAAATCGAAAAATTCGTTTCGTGATAATTTTCTCAAAAGATGGCACCACCACCGACACGTACTCTTTAGCGTGCACAGATTACAGCGTAGCGAATCAAAATGCGAACCTACCCCCATAGAAAAGAGGTTTGATCTTTGATCCAGTTTTGGAGAAAGTCAGAGCACCCTAAGATAGATCCATGTCCCGTGCTCTGAAGTGGATGGCTTCATACATCCAACCGATGTCTCCTCAATTAAGTAAAAAGAAAAAAAAATAGAAGTAAATCTTTTACATCTACATTTTAGAACTATAATTAAATTTTAATGAAGTTTTGAATATATATTTTGAAGGGTTAAAGTTCTGTAAAATACCGCAAAAGTGCACTACCCTCTATTAAATGCACCCGTTTTTCACATGAACCTCTATTGTTCTTAAAATACTGAATTTCAGCCAAAATTAGTTGCGCACGGTACGAGTTTAACCCTTCCCCCCTCCCCGCCCCCCCCAAAAATAAATAAATAAAGTTAATCTGAAAGATTTTTTTTTTCACCGTGCGGCTTTGCACCCTATGCACTCTATGGAATAAACACTGCCAACTAATTGGTATGCTCAAGAAATGCTGAGTGCTTTTAAAATAAATCCCAATGTTATAAATATAAAAAATAATAAATAAATACCATCAAGAGTTGTTACACAACATTGTTTAAAGCAACAATTTGCTAAAGCAAGCTGATTACGTAATCAACAGCTGGCCATCCGCGGTGGGGGGGAAATGTTTACTTTTAACTGGAGACTCTTCTCACACATCGATTGCTGTTTTCATTTTAATGGCGCCTGGTAGTCTATCCGAACTTTGTGCGGATGCAAGAAGGTTTTTAGAAGTTATTTTTTTATTTCTATAAATTCGCCTTTGTGAATATAAACATTGATATCTGATTATTTGAAAATAGAAATCGTAAGCTTCATAAAATAGTGGCAAATACTTTAAAACATTCTATGGGAAGGGGGAGAAAAAAGGAGATTTTTTTACCATTTATCCAATTTCTCCCGAAATATATCCGATCAATTTAATAGCTTTTTTAATAAATTAGGTCTAATAAGTAATGCAACATATTTTTTATTTATTTATTTTTTGTTAATTAAGAAATTATTTTAGAAAACATTGAATTTTATCTGGCATTGACTTCTGACCACGATCACCCCCCCCCCCCAACACACACACACACACACACACACACCAACGATCGCGGCTGCGGCGTTTTTGACGATTTTCTAGCTAAGCTCATTTTCGTGGATGCGGCGTTTCTTCCATAAATTACGGTAATCATTGCAACGGGCACCGTTTTTTGTTTATGAAGGGGCACGATTTGCTATTTGGAGATGAAACATTATGGACCAATTCGTTTTTCAACATGTACACTTGCATTGTTTTTTTTTTTTTTTTTTTTTTTTTTAAATTGATATTGTACCTTTTTGAGAAAGAAAAATGGAGGAAAATGTTTTTTTGGAGCAAAATAAATCTGCTGTCTTTACATGAAAACTTAAAGGAGAAATCAATACGACTTTCATAACTTGTTATTCGAAAAGTTATTATGTATTCACACTGTTTACAAAAGCGATTCATATGTTTTACCTTTTCGAGCTTAAAAAAAAAAAAAAAAAAAAACCCTCCTCTGAAAAAGGTAACGATCCGCCACAGCTCTATGTATATGTGTTTTCCCGATTTGAACTGGCACTATTTTTTTCGGGCCCCACCACTGAAGCAGGTCACGAGCTGCCACTGGCTGTTATAGAAAGTGGACGGATTCTATTAACGGAAGGGAAGGGTAGACTTGCAATACCATTAAAACTATTAGAAGAAAATGAAAAAGCTCAAGAAGAAATTAATAAAAATAAAAAAAAGAATAAATAGAAAACTAGATAACTTATGATACTTAATTTGTAATCTCATTCTTAATTTCTCATAATCTTAATTTTTAACTTCCCATAATTCTTAATTTCTCTCAACAGTCATTAAATATTTTTTGTTTACATTTGCTTTGTATATTGTGTTCAAGTATTATAGATGAATATGTAAATATTAGATGAGGTTAAATTACTGATACAAAAGCATATGCTATTAAAAGTACACGCATTTAATTATTCTAACCATCAAATTTATTTTGTTTTCGATACTGCTTACCAATTACGTGTTGTTGTATAAGAGGCATAATATTTAGGTTTTCAAAAATCTCCATTTAGTACTACTTGTGATTTGTAATAGAACCAAAGAATGAGATAGAAGCTTTTGTTTTAAAATTTAGTTTTCATTTTATTTGTGCTCTCTTTTTCGAGAGGAAGATTCCCTAAATAATTCTGAAAAAGAAAAAAAAAGGGACAGGGATTGGCAACCTGTGGCAAGCAAGCCGCATACAAATCATACTCATGGTTCTTGAGTAGGAAAAAAATGACTTAACCACAGAAAGGTTGCTGACTCCTGATATGTATTGTTTTTACCAAGTTGCTGATAGCATAGCCTGTATACACCCTTTTTACTTCCTTGTACGTAGTATAAGGAAGTAATGTGATCCCGAAAAATTTTGGGGGCCAAATTTCGACAAAAAAACCGATTTTGACTACCTCTAAATTCAATTTTAAAAATTTTTTCGATGCATCTCATCGTAGGCTAGCATGCACGATCCTATTAACGCGTCTGCAACTCATTTTGACCAGCGGCGAGTTTATTGTGGTCAGTTTTTCCATGCCGTCTGTACGTACGTACGTAGGTACGTACGTACGTACGTACGTATGTATGTAACTCGCATATCTCAAAAACTATGGGTCGTAGAATATTGAGATTTGATATTTAGGATTGTTCTATGATCTAGTTGTGCACCTCCCCTTTTGGTCGCAATCGAATGAATAGTTTATGTACAGGACCGCCCAAAAGATTCGAAATACATTACGCTCTATGGGCCGAAAATCATTAAACTCGCATATCTCAAAAACTATTAGGCGTAGAATGTCGAAACTTCATATTTTGGATAGTTGTAACATCTAGTTGTGCACCTCCCTTTTTGGTTCCATTCGATTGGATAGTTTATCTACAGGACCGCCCAAAACATTCGAAATACATTACGCTCAATGGACCGAAATTCATTAAACTCGCATATCTCAAAAACTATTAGGCGTAGAATGTTGAAACTTTATATTTAGGATTGTTGTAACATCTAGTTGTGCACCTCCCCTTTCGGTTCCATTCGACTGGATAGTTTATCTACAGAACCGCCTAAAAGATTCGAAATACATTACGCTCTATGGGCCGAAATTCATCAAAGCGTTTTTTAGAGGTATTGGGCTATTTCAAACGACTCAGAAGTGATATATGCTGTAAAGAGTTAGAAAATGAATTTCTCCATTAAAAAAGTGTCTTTATCATTTACAGTTCTGCTACAGGAACACTCAAAAGATTTCCAATACATTACGGTCAATGGCAATTTTAGGAGATTCATCCATTTCAAGCACAATACCGTCCTACCACATAAGTTAGGTAATGGTCCGACCACGGTCACGTGCCTCTCTCAAGTACTATACCAAAAGTCGCCAAGCTTGGCGACTTTTTTGTGTACGTGTGTGCATATTTAACTCTCAAATCTCAAAAACTATTATGAAATTTCATATATAAGATTGTTGTAACATCTAGTTGTGCATCTCGATTTTTGGTTAAAATCTACTGGAGAGTTTATTTACAGGACCACCGAAAAGAATTTCAGTACTTTAATGTCTATGGACATCTTCAATATAATACAATTGTAGACAGTCATTGTTTGGTACATGCCCAAAATCTCGCCGTCTGTCCTCGACCTTTGCGAGTTTTGCCGAAATGTCGCCAAATTTGGCGATAGTCAGTCATTGGGTCCATGCCCAAAGTATCGCCATTTGTCATCGTTCTTGGCGAGTTTTGGCGAAATATCGCCAAATTTGGCGATAATCTGTCATTGTTGGTCCATGCTTAATATCTCGCCAAATGTCGTCGACATTGACGAGTTTCGCCGAAATATCGCCAAATTTGGCGCCAAAAATTATTTCGTATTTTGTATAACTCTAAAACTTTAACCCGTAGAATTTTGAACTTTTGTATTTAGAACTATATAATATCTATTATAATATCTAACGGTTTTCGATATCTTTTTTGACAGCAATCGACTGGGAATTTATTTACAGGGTGAGCCAAATGACTTTAAATACATTAAGGTGTATGTATGCATTCAATTCATTGAAAGTCTGTGGTCAATGACTACTTTGGCTATCCCCAAAATCTCGCAAACTATCTCAAGTTTGTCGGCTTTTGGTGAAATATCGCCAAATAAAGTGTCAGAAAGAAATCTTTCAAATTGAACTCAGCTTGGCGATATCGAAATGTTTGGCTAGAAATCGCTATATCTTACTATTATTGATATTTTATATCTTTCAAACAAATAAGTTTAGAGGAAGTGCGTAAAAAACATTTTTGATTTAATAGACGTGCAAGGAAGTTATGTGTTGGACACATCAGATTTTTTTTTTCCACAGCTTTCCTAAAGTGCTTTCAAATAGTGTTTTGCTTTTAGCAAATGGTGTTTGCTCGCAAACTTTGCTTTTCTTGTATGCATTTATTGTGTTCCTTAATCTTCAATTTTATGCTCCAAAATCATGTTAATTCTGATCTCGAATCTTAGTTTTCCTCTCGGAAACTATTTTTTTGTGCTCCCAAATGGAATTTTTCTGCTCCCAAATAGAATTTTTCTGCTCCCAAATGGAATTTTTCTGCCCCCGAGGTGCTCCCAAATGAAATTTTTTCTGCTCCCAAATCGAGTGTTGGAGTTAACATCCCTGCTAATAACATAAAGTCTACGTAGTATGAGCATTAGTGAATTTTCAGACATTGGTTTAGTGATTATTAAGATTAGATTTCCCAAAAGTATGTCATTCAAAGTATTACTTGAGTTCTTTCGTCGAACAATCAGCTGTACAAAATTCACAAGTACAATCAGACAGTAATGTGCTTTTAACAGTAGGCTTAGTACAGAAGCTTTCACATATGCTGTATTTCTCACAGAAAATAAAACACATCCGCAGGCAAAAATTCAGTGGAAATATACGAGGGAAATCGTACACAGTCCCTCAAGACTCAGCAATAAAGAATTTACTCAGAGCTCTTTAAAACAAGGCTTCAAAATCCAAGCAAACTATAGCAGCATTCGCAGAGCAAAACAGCATACTCATCGGAAGCTCGATAACACACTGAACTGAAGGGTCTGTCATGCCTGTATTTACAGGTGATGCAGAAGCTACAAGAAACTTCCAGAAGAATCTATTACCCGAAGATTCCACATAAAGCGTTACTTTTGATTATGTCACAGAAGAGAAGTAGAGTGATAGATATTAGGCTATAATGTGATGTTAATGTAAGGTAAAAGCCTCATTGGGAAAATCGCGAAATGTCGCCAAGCTTGAAGAATTTTTGGAGATATATTGCCGAATGAGTCCCTAAAAGTGAGGTTAGCGAAGGCCTACGACCGATATTTCTAGAAAATGCAATAGAAACCAATGGAGTAACATAAAACTCCACATCTCGCGCTCTAGTTAACCGATTTTGATGCAACAAAAAGCGAAATTTAACCATTTGAAGCGTAGAATACGAATTTTAAATATTTTAAACCCCAGAATAGCGGGTTCCCCCGAAAATTCGTAACAATATGTGAATATTCCAACCAACTGCCTTCACCCACAAAATTGCATTATTAATTCGTCAGTGCTCCCCCTTAAGATTTGACTCAAATGAAGTCTATCGGGTTATGCACACAATCCATTCGAAATGAGCCTGAACTAACCAGCGCATATTCCGATTTGTTGTTTGCCCTTAATTAAGCGATCGGGTTCGTATTATGCAACAATAATAGCAGACGCACTGTCAAACGATGCAGCCCCGCCGATGACGTCTGGATTGTGTAATACAGCAGCTGGTCAACTGCACGAAATCATCATTTCGACCTAGACGAATATGTTTTGTTTTGTGAAGGAGAAATAACTGGAATTGCTTTCATTTTTATGCCCCTGCGTAACCCTTTGAGGCGCAACCCTTTCCCATTGCTCAAAAAAGGGCAGCCGTTGCCATCGCTCTACTTAACTACCAGCAAGATAGCGGACGATCGAAACGTTCATCGCGTGACACAGATCTAGAGACCCTTTTTCGACTAGGGATGGACGCGAGACGACTTTTTGCGAGACGAGACAGAGATTTACAGCTTTTTTGCGAGACGAGACACAAATTTTTAACATTACGATATAGGGATTTTTGCGAGACGAGACAAGCTTTTAGGCTGTTTTGCGAGACGCGAGACGCTTATTTTTCATCTCGCGTCCATCCCTATTTTCGACGACAGCCGGCTGTGCCCGGCACAGCGAAAAAGGGTCTCTAGATCTGTGGCACGCAATGAACGTTTCCATCGTCCGCCATCTTGCTGGTAGTTAAGTCGAGCGATGGCAACGGCTGCCTTTTTTTCAGCATCGGGCAATCCATCCAGCTGTTCTCGCATTCTTCCATTTTACAGCAGAAGTCGGTGCTGTTAAAAATAACAGTGACAGTTTTTTTACGGGAAATGACGTGCTAAAAAGTAAAGGATTCTCGTGGATCTATGTCACCCGCAATTATTTTTATAGAAATCAAATCTATTCTTCGTGACTGGCAACAGTCAAAACGACAGAGTTTGGTGTTCCCAGAGCGGGAACACTGCGCGTTAAAGTGTTAACGTGTGGTGTCTCCGCCGTGAGGACACTACATTTTGACTGTTTTGATTCAAGAATAATAAATATGATTTCAATAAAATATTTAAGGAGGAGCCCAGTTACACGAGAATCCTTTACTATTTATCCACACAATTTCCCGTAAAAATTATAGATTACTAGCTGAAGTACCCGTTCTTCGCACGGGAATGAATAGACTTTTTGATATTACGATTTGTGGTGATTACTATTCATTGTAATAAACAGATATAGCAAAGTGGATATCGCGTTATATTGTGTCCAATAATCATGCATACCGAATTGCAAGGCAATCGTTTGTACGGTGCAGAAGGCCATGCGGCGTAGCGCAATCAAGTGGCGAGTTTTAGCAAAACGGATACGGCGAAAATATTTTTCGCATTCAGATATCGATGTATACGAATTTTCATGACTATCGGCTGGACAGTCCTGAAGTTCATGTGTTGACGCGACATCTAGTGGCAAGTTATAGGAAAATGGATAGCGCCAAACTCCTTCCCGTGTTCAAATATCTATGTATACCTATTTTCATAGCGATTATTTGCACAGTCAAGAAGTGATACACTGCAGGGCCATCTAGTGGTTCAATAAAGTAATGATTTGCTACAGCACCGTCAAGTGGCGAGTTATAGCAAAATGGATAACGCCAAAATATTCTCATTGTTCAAATAGCTATGTATACTGATTTTCATAGGGACCGTTTGAATGGTCAAGAATTTGGCCTGCTGCAGCGTCATCTAGTGGCGAGTTAAAATAATAATGCATTGCAGTGTCATCTAGTGGTGAGTAACATGAAAAGGAACGCAGTTAGAATATATTCTTCGTGCTCAAATGTGTAAGCATAAAAAATTTTATGCCGATCGATCGAACGGTATAGAAGTTGATGCTTTGCAGCACCATTTAGCGGTAAGTTACAGCAAAATGGATAGTGAAAAATATTCTCCGTGTTCTAATATTCGCGTGTACCAAATTTCATCGAAATCGGTTGGACGATATTCGCATAGCAAACGGCTAAACGGAATGGAATTCAACGTTGTGCTGCGGCACCAAGTGGCAAGTTAAGGAAAACGGATAGCATAAAAACCTTCTCCATCATAAAAGACTTAGGTGAACCAAATTTCATCGTGCAACGGTGCTCAACGGTGCTGGAGTTTTTCAACCTCATAAACACATACCAACATTCATTTTTATCTATAACCAGTGTTATTATATAGTCTCAAATAAAATCCAGTTTCAAATCTAAGCCTCGCCAAAGTGCCAACATACGCCATTTTGCAAGAGTTTTGACAGGGAATCATTCGAAGCATTGACTTAGCAGCAATCAATATGGGAAATGGTTCGACCGCCAAAAAGTAGCACGCATTTATTTGAAAATTGGAATCCCTTAATACAGCCGATTTTTTTTTTTAAATTATCAACTATAATGTGTTTTATTCATCGTTACTCCGATGTACTAAATGAGAAAATTTCAATTTTCTGAAATTTGGCAGAATTCCCCCAACTTAAATTAATGTACTCAATTGGCGAGAATTCTGAAGTTAGATCGCTTGAAATCCCTTAATAACTGCATTATTTCTTCACGGATCATTAAAATTTAACGCTGTATTCTAATAAAACCTTTGCACTTGTTTTCAAAAATCTATTTCCTTAAGCTCTCAATAAATTGCGCCAAGCCGAAAACTGTGCAAACCGCTAGAACTCACTTACTCAAAATCCATATTTCAGCCATTTTATTTTTTCGCCAAACTAAAAAAATTTACACATTAGCCTCGGAAATCTTCAATTCTTATTGTTTTGCGTGTAAAGCATTACATTCCTGCTCTGATTTCCCATGCACACGATATTATAATTAAAAAAAAAATAACCTTACGAATATAAACTAACAAAAAAATCATTATTATTCTTTTATTTTTACTTTGAGAATTTAAAACATTTTATTCGGCAAAATCGCCACACATGGGAACCACGATCCTTATTTCACACTTTTTTCACTACAGGGGTTACAATTACGGAAAGCTTTTTGTGTGAAGAGCATAAAAAATCTCTTAAATTCCGGGAACGGGTGGACTTTCAAAGTTTTAAAGTGGAATACGATTTATTCTATATTATTTAACATATCTGTGCTAAATTTCAGGCCGATAGGTTCATTTTTGTGGACTTGTATACGAACGACGTTTTATTCGGCGAAATCGCCACACATGGCAACCACGATCCTTATTTCACACTTTTTTCACTACAGGGGTTACAATTACGGAAAGATTTTTGCGTGAAGACCATAAAAAATCTCTTAAATTCCGGGAACGGGTGGACTTTTAAAGTTTTAAAGTGGACTACGATTTATTCTATATTATTTAACATATCTGTGCTAAATTTCAGGCCGATAGGTTCATTTTTGTGGATTTGTATACGAACGACATTTTATTCGGCGAAATCGCCACACATGGCAACCACGATCCTTATTTTACACTTTTTTCACTACAGGGGTTACAATTACGGAAAGATTTTTGCGTGAAGAGCATAAAAAATCTCTTAAATTCCGGGAACGGGTGGACTTTCAAAGTTTTAAAGTGGACTATGATTTATTCTATATTATTTTACATATCTGTGCTAAATTTCAGGCCGATAGGTCCATTTTTGTGGATATGTATACGAATCAAATCCACAAACAAACAAACAAACAGAATTTCATTTTTATTTATAAGATTTGTAAAATGGATGTCAGAATTATTTTTATCAGTACCGACATCTCAGGAGAACTGGAGAATATGATGAAAATATACATCCATATAGTATAAGAAGAAAAACTTGATAGACTGCATGCTAGAGAGTGCAACTGATGCCGTGCTACTGTACTAGATGCCGTACTAACTAGAGTGCAACTGTTGCCGTCGCTCGATTTAACTACCAGCAAGATGGCAGTCGATCGAATCGCCCATCACGCGCCACAGAGCTAAAGAACATTTCCAACACAGCTGGCTGTGAGGCGACGCACAATATTTTATTAAAATAGTGATACATTCTATTAAAATAATGATAATTCAAAGATTTTACCATCCAGTAGTACTGGGCATATTTTCATTATTTCACTGGACAGTGAAATGAAATAGTCTGAAATAAGCGTGAAGCAATCTAAACAGTACACAGTAAAGATCCAAAATTTGTTTATCTCAGGACACGTCAGATCGGTTCAAGGCGAAACGAGTCCTGATTAGTCTGTCCGATAAAATCGGTTTGCGGTGAAAGTGGGTAAATTTTGAGTTAATGAACTGGTGGACTCCGGAGCGCAATATTCATGAGCTCCGCAGGGTTTTGCCTAATATGTAAAAATTCATTCTAAAAGAAGAAGTACAGGAGGTGAGCTCCTATGCAAATTAAGCCCTGTTTCCACCATGGCCGAGTGGATTAGACACTGAACATGGTAGATGGTTGAAGTGTGAAGGTTCTGCTTTCGGGCCTACCACACAGTTGCCGATCTAATGGTTTGGAGTTTTGGGCGATATTCTCCAGATGTAACGTGAATACGCGTTAGAACCCCTTAAGAAGTCCTCCGAACAAGGCATCCCCCCCCTTCCCCGTAGGCAGATGCGCATATGCTTGCCTTTACATAAAACTCATTAAAAAACATTTTTTAATCATATATTTAAAAAATTCTTTTTAGTCTAAAAATTTTTATTTGTTTGCAGTCTTGGTAAAGTTAAAGCAAAACCGAAGAAAATTAAAATTGTAAACATAAAACTGGTGAAAATGTCATCTAAAAATTGAACTTGGGCCAGGTATCACATAAAAAAACAGAAAGTAAAGGGAAAATGAAACTAATCAAAACAGAAACGAGGAGGATAAAGCTTGCACGTTCAAATGACAGAAATATATCTTCATACAAAATGTTGGAAGAAAACAAAAACGATAAATCAGGTCAAACGCATCGATTATAAAACACTTTCCAACACAACAATATTTTTGCGCCAAATTTCGCGATTTATGGTCCTTAAATCTGACGAGATTTCGGAGGTAATCTTTAAAAAAAAAAAAAAATGCTGTATTACAATACAGACTTACAATAAAAATGCAATTTGCGAGACCCTGTAAAAGAGCTTTAAAAGTTTTTTCCATTTTTTAACTGAAGAGTAAAGTGTTACTCTTCAGTTAAAAAATGAAAAAACTTTTCCATTTCCATAAATATTTTTATACTTATTGTGTTGTGCTTGAAATGGATAAATGTCTCTCAACTGCCGTAGATCATAATGTTTTCAAATTATTGTGAATGCTCCTGTAGAAGAATTATTCATAATACAGACGCCATTTTTGATGGAAAGCATTATTTTGTGAGCCTTAATAACATATAAGTCAACTTTGCTTCCTTTGAACAAGCTGAATTCTCTAAAATACGCTTTAAAGAACGACTGCCCATAGAGTGTAATGTATTGCAAATATTTTGAGTCTTCCTGCAGAAGAACTATACATGCTACATGCACCATTCTTAATAGGGTACATGGTACAGTACATAGAAATAACAAATATAAATTTCGTAGCTATCGATGCATATTTACGGGAGTTAGAGCACGGACGGACGGGTGGACAGACAGACAGCCAAACTGAAACCATAATCACTTTTCAACATTGTTTGAAAGCGTTAATAGTTATTCAAATTAGCGATACACTGGCATTAGTTAAAAAAGAAAAGAAACAAGAATGTATAGCTGAGAATCAATATTAAGCTGTTAGTGTAGTTGCTAAGGACACAAATACTCCAAGCGATTGCAGTCCTATTTAGTCCATGTCCAAGATTTGAAAATGAAAAAATGTTTTACAAGACTGGGGGCCTTGGCCCCCACACTCGCTACGCTCGCTTTTCGTATGAGGCATTCGGCCCCTAATCAGGCTTATTCGTAAAAAAGACATAATTTCAACAGACAAAACCCGAATATTGGATCAGATAGAATGTTACTGAGCTAAGCTACACATTGCTTGGTTCTTGCATCTTCATTGGTACATAAAAATTTAAACTTCACACTACAGTAGACCCCCTACCCCTCATAACACGGAAGATATTTTGTTATGGGAATCCGTGTTGTACGGGTCCTGAACTATACTCCACCTGGAGTGCGGACTCCGCTTATAATCGTTGGAAAAATTATTTGCACTCCTCAGAAACACAATGATATTTAATGTTGCCATTCAAAAGTTATATTAATTAGGAGCTAAAGCGTAATAAAATCAGAACATCTGTTTCAGCTGTATTTTTGATAATGTAAAACCTATTGGACACCTTGCGAATTTGCCACCCATGGCGATTTTTCATTATTTGGCGACTTGCGTACATGTAAAGTTAATATAAGCTACGGAACAGATAGAATAGCCTGCCACCAATGGCGACTTTTCATTATTTGGCGATTTACACATGCTCACCACCTATTTTTACTGTTCATTTAAGGTTACCGGAAAACCGTTATCCATATTTTCATTTACATAATTGTTTGCAGATTGGCGTACTTAACACCACGAATTATACCATCTCGTCGCGCTAGCAAATATCCAAAGTGTACTATAACTGCTATAATGGCATAGTTAACGCCGCCAAATATTTCTACTGGTAAAAAATAATCCAGCTGGACGAGAACCGGCTTTAAAATAATCTGCATTTTAATTATTTTTCATTTTCAAGATATTAGTTATTCTGTTTTGGAAAAACGAATAATCGCTCATTCTAAACTCCTGTTGTCTAAGCGAACATACTATTTGAAAATTGTCAACTTTGTGTAACACATTTTGAGTTACTTATTTCATATAGTTTTTATTTTGGCGTAAAATGGGCGTAATTCTAACTCATGTTTGTAAATTTCACGCGATTCTAGATACTTGGAAACGCTTTGTTGCAAAGGAATGAATGATTTTATGCCAAATCTGGCAACCATTATGTTTATTTTTTCAGTTTTTTATTAATATCTTCTAAAATAATTCGATTTTCGAAATTTAAATCAGCTTAGCAGGTTCCTCGGAATTTTTGGAATCTGTGGGCACCTTAGTCAAAACTGAAATCCCTGCGGTTTAGGAGGAGATAGGTCCACAAGCTTTGACAGCGCCAGCGGCCTTTACTTTTTTTTAGAATAGAGAGATACAGGAAATATGAAAGATAAGAACAAATAACACTAATAGCTTTATTAAAAGTAAAAAAAAAAAAAAAAAAAAAGAAAAAAGTTGTAATCTTCGAAAAACTGGAAGTGATGGAACAAAAATATATAAAGAACTTCAATAGCATAAATTAGCTTTTATTAAGTAATCTATATAAAAATTTACAATAACGATTCTAAAGTAAAACCATCATCACGTATTGCGATGCGATACGATACAGTATTTGCTGCAAAATGAAATAATTCAGTCCAATAATTAGAAAAAGATTATTGTTTTCGGAAGTCGTAAAAAGTTCGCTTTCGCTGAAAGCTACTCCAAATTCCAGATCACATAAATTGAAACAAATATTTTTATGGTGGAATCTGTATAAAATTTTAACCCTTTCAAACCTGATTAAATAATTTCTGTTTGAATTAAATAATTTTTCTTTTGATAATAGAGATTAAATTTGTAATTAATAAAATAAAAATTCCTGATCATTAAATTTTCGAGTAAATTTCATTTTTTCTTCTTTTATTTTTGCACAAATTGGGGCAACCATTCTATACGATAGTATAGGGTGCTCAATTATGGAAGCAGAGACTCCAAATGGTGAAAGATTCAGAAAGTCATTCGTTTTAGTAGACGTTACAATACAAACAATTTGTTGCAAATAATGATAGAGAAGCAAACTGACCTGATTAATAAATTTTAAAAAATGTTATTAAAGGGACTAGAAAGTAATGCTTTTTTTCCGAATGTCAATAGTTCGACTAGCCGAAACTACAGAAGCTAATAATACAAAATTTGGAATAAATAAAAATAAATTTAGTGCAGTAACTTAGTAGATATTCTGCAAGGGGAGTGAGATTGAATTTTTATTACAACTATGGAGAAACAACCCAAAATATCATTCTGTGATCAAAGATTTTAATGCACTAAAAATACTTATTTGCATTAAAGTTTAAAATAATGATTTATAAATTTAATGGATACGATAATCGTAAATAAGTGTAATTTACATTTTTTCTTTCTTTCATTCGTTCTTTTTTTTTTTTTTTTTTTTTTTTTTAGCTTAAGAGATTAAGTTTTGCGTATTCTAAGACTTTCATACAAATTAAAAATACTAGCTGACCCGTGCGAAAATTTCGCACAATATTGTATTTAATACTACAACTGTAAATATTATAGTCTGAAAATGAATAAATGTGTCTATAAGTGCATAATATTCTGTTAAATATTTTCACGGGTCAGTTAGATGTTTGATTGGAAATCATTCAAAAATTAGACATTTATTTTAAAAGAAATAAATTTATTTAAACTTTTTTACTCTATAAAACCTCTTTAAAAACAATATTAGCAATTGATAATTATAAAAATACAGTATATATTTACAGTTTGCACCACTGATCTCTATATCGAAGATGGCGCCTCTTACATTTGAATGTACAGAAGATGGCGTTTGAATAGATAAAGTTGAATATATCAGTAGTATTAGGGCTATTCAAACGCCATCTTCTGTACATTTTTGCATTTCATAGAGAATAAAAAACATGTGTCACCAACAGGTGGCGCTATTTTCGTCAAAAGTAGAAATTATAAGCTTTAACAGGGTATTTTTTATATTTTTTTTTCGTCACGTATTTAATGAGATCTAGCCGCGCCCGTTTCAATTCAAGCCGCCCACCCGGGAGAGCCAGAAAAATGTCGCCAAACCTTCGAGAAAATGGCATAGAACAAAATATTCTGCCAGCGACTGATCAATACAACTCAGTGAATTATCAAAATGAGACGGCTCGATTGAAAAGACAAAATAAGAAGTTCTTTTAACCTCATTTAAATATTTATTTTACAAACAATTTACAAAAAAAAAAAAAAAAAAAACTGTATTTCTAGTTACCTTCAATCATCCATCCAATCTATACAAAAAACATAATAACTCCGAGCTGTTCTATTTTTCTTACATTTTTTATCTGTCGTTGCCACTCATTTTTAAAGAAAGTATATTCAATTCATCTGACTCCATGGCAACATGGAACCATGGAGTCTGTTACATTTTTTTTTTTTTTTTTTGGTCACGTATTTAAGGAGATCTAGCCGTGCCAGAAAAAAATACTTTTGAGAAATAATATATATGATTTGTTTTTTCTTTAATTTTTTTATTAACAAAAAGATTTTTTCCGAATTTTTGCATATTTTTCGTCAAAAGTAGACATTATAAGCTTTAACTGGGTATTTAAAAAATTTTTTTTGGTCAAGTATTTAATGAGATCTAGCCGCGCCAGAAAAAAAACTCACTTCAGAAATAATATATATGATTGTAGAGTTTTTTTTAAAAAACTTTTTATTCTTTTTTTAAAAATCTAAATATGGAAGTGCCAAGTCTCATGATTTTAGCGTGAGTCTCAAACTTTTTGTTCCTATTTTGGCCTCAAGATTTTTCTACATTTTCTGAGGCTTTTTAAGGGTTTATTCAGAAATTGCAAGTTTTACCTTAAAAAAAATTCAATGGGATGCTCCTAATTTTACATTGACACGCTTTTCATTTAAGAAACTCATTGATTATTAATGCATTTTATGCTGAAAATATTTGCATAAGAAATCTCAGGATTTTCGACTTTAACCCTTTCGGGGGCCAAGTGTTAAGAATTGAGGACACAAATTTTGAAAGAACATTACAAAGTAAATACTAATAAGTTTAAGTTGAAAACGGTTTTGTTTATCTTACTAGAATTCAGATATCAGGATCTTTTATTTTATTACAAATTTAATCTCTTTTATTACCAAAATATCCACACACATCTATTCGAGAGAAATTATTTAATCAGGTCTGAAAGGATTAAAAAGCAGGAGATCTCAAGTTTTATGATTTTGGAAACGTGGAACGTTTGTAAATATTATTATTATTTCTATTATTACTGTTTTACAGTAAAATAATGGCTATTATAGCGGAGTTCTCTTCATAAGAGCTCCTCTGACTTTTATGTAATGTTATACAGGGCTAGAAATTAACGGTGGTCCGAGACGACAAAAATAAATAATAGCTCAGCAAAATAGAAATTTTGATGACCCGTCAGACCATTAACATTTTATTTACATTTAAATACATAAGTTATAAATACATCATATAATTCTACCTGCTGGCTGGCTATTCATGCTAGCTGCGTCAAAAAGGGGTCTTTAGATCTGTGGCACGCGATGAATGTTTCGATCGTCCGCCATCTTGCTGGTAGTTAAGTCGAGCGATGGCAACTGCTGCCCTTTTTTCAGCATCGGGAATCTATCCAGCAGTTCTTCGCATTCTTCCTTTTTTCAGCAGATGTCGGTGCTGTTAAAAATAATTGTGACATTTTTTTTACGGGAAATGACGTGCTAAAAAGTAAAGGATTCTCGTGGAGCTATGTCACCCGCAACTATTTTTATAGAAATCAAATCTATTCTTCGTGACTGGCAACAGTCAAAACGTCAGAGTTGGGTGTTCCCAGAGCGGGAACACTGCGCGTTAAAGGGTTAAAAATAATCATGTATACGGATCAGTTATAAAAGCTATACGGACCCGGAAAGTCATGAAGTCACTGGTCCTTTGCACCAGTAACTAAATATTCTAATTTCCACCCCTGTTATATATATTGCAATACGATATTCGAAATGGGATGAATTACAGTCACTATCATACTACACTGTATGATCGATGTTGTTATCTACATGCCACAAACACTATTCCTCTGGAGTGTGATTTAAAAAAAATTACTTGAAAGCTTTAAAACATTTTACATTTTATATAATACAAGTATTTGCTGGATTAGAATGTACTGTAATTGTTTTTTAAAAGCGTTACCATTTTTATTTTAAATTTTGCACTTTTAATATTAAAATTGTCCTCTTTGTTTAATAACTACCCTGAATAACTGTTGAAATCGTCAGATTAATAGTTGCTCACCTGAGCTGTATAGTGTATGTATCATTTGAAAGCAGACAAATTAAATAACTTGCAACAGTGGTTTCATTTTGCACTAGACAGTAAAACCGATTATTGCATCCAGCTGACAAAGTGAATTCCTTTTTGAAGGCATTCTTGTAATTAACTTTGATTGAATTTTCACTCGGTTGAAATTACCTGAACGGCTAAAGAGGTACCCACAGAGGTAAGTGCTAGAATAATACTGAAAATTGCAATGCATGAAAGATTGGTTTTGATGGATTTAAAGCATAGTGATTAAGTAGTAATATTTAGGCATTATTTAACGTACTCTATTTTGAGATTTCATTTCATTTCTATATCTACATTTTAAAATTAATCTAATAAAACAACTGTACCATTTATTATTGTTGGCATGAGTTAAAAGAATCCGGATTTTAGTAGCATTTAAAGAACAGTGCACCGTTTATATTATTTTTATTTTTTCTTTAAATAGTTAAGGTGAAGCTCGTTACTGCATTAGATTTCGCAATTTATATAGAAATGCGAGTGTACATAGAGTAAAATAGTAATTAAAATAAATCTTTACGTTCTTTGAAACATTTTCTAACTGGAAGTGCATTAAGCTTCATATTAAACATATTTTTCTAAGTGGATATACACCAGAATTTGTTAAACGAACCTTCGACATTGATTTTTGAGCGATGCATTATGTTTTGATATACGTGCAATTTCAGATACGCATCTTTATATTAACACCTCAAAAAAAAAAAAAAAATAAAGAAAGAAAAATTAATACACATGGGATGGCCAACTAGGGATGGACGCGAGACGACTTTTTTGCGAGACGAGACGGAGATTTACAGCTTTTTTGCGAGACGAGACACACATTTTTAACATAACGATATAGGGATTTTTGCGAGACGAGACAAACTTTTAGGCTATTTTGCGAGACGCGAGACGCTTATTTTTCGTCTCGCGTCCATCCCTATGCCAACCCACGTCACGCGTACCACATAAGCAAGGCGGAGTTGTAACAGTGGCACGCGAATACTTCTTGATTTTATTTTAATGAAAAAATAACAATGTCTTCAGGAACTTGGCGAAAATTCTTTAAAACCCTTTTCATACAATACTGAATCAAACAGCGCTGGAAAGCTTTGCTTTGGCGCCGTTCTGGAGCGACAGCGACACTCTGGTTCTAAAGCACCTAATTTTGTTTTCATCTTCAAGGACTAATCCTAATGTAAATGACTTGGTTAAAAAGTTACCTATTCAAAAGGCATATTAATTAAGCCCTGATTGACCGATGGAAAAGGAGAATTTGCGAAATCATCTCACAAGCAGAAGCATAATTTTAGCGTCACAGACTACTACAATAATTGGATTTATAATGCATTATTCAACCATCATAAGAAATGACGCCCATCTCACTTACGATACCAATCTTACTTTATTTTGTATATAAAGTTTTTTACATAAGACATGTGGACCTATAAATTACGAAAAACCACTTGAAATCAGAGAATGAGTCGATTTTCAGATTTTTAAAGTTGACATTTTTTTTTTCTGTATTTTTTTAAATTTTCAAGATGATCTGTGCAATGGTGGGATTTGTGCAACAAATCCCACAATGAACAACCAAACCTGAGAACAGATTTTCACTTTTATTTTTTAAAGGATAAACCTGTTTTTATAAATTAATCCAAGCTTTTATTTTTCTTTTAGCAAACTTTTTCTTCAGATACTCAGCATGAAGACAAAATATGCGGCGATGCTTTTCCTTTACCTTTTTGCAACAGAGTACGTCTTAGGCGTTGCAGCAGCAGTATATGGTAAGCCCAAAAATAAATCCCTTATTTAAGGCTATCATTCTTTTTTCTTAAAACTACCTCTTAAGGCTTTGTCGTAAGCTAAGATGCAACGAACAAGATAAAAGCGGAAGCGGTGTCATGGTGTTCGATTTTCAACGTATGCAAAATTCAGCACTTAATTTTCTATATTTTTTTTTGCGAGGAATTCCTTGGAAGAATAACTAAGGTAACATAAGACTTTGTTTATTTATTATTGTATTAGAAGTTGATGATCAGTTGTGCCAAAATTATCATTAAAAAATACATCGCAACATGATGACACAAAAACTCTGCCAGTATCACTAGCGATCAAAAGACAACTGGACGTTGTCGAATGTCGAATTCACTTGCCGTTTGCACTTTGAATAACTATACATATATTTTTATCACAATAGTTATCGGCCTCACCATGGCACAGTGGCTATGTCACTGGAAATGGTAGACGGGCGAAGTGTGAAGGTCCCGGGTTCGGGTCCCGTCCGTCGACCTAACCGTTCGGAGTTTTCTGTGGTTTTCTCCGAAACTTAGCGTAAATACGGGTTAGGACCCCTTAGAAAGACCCCCACGGAGGGCACACCCACCCATCGGCCTAGAGCCCTCGAGTAGCTAATCGGCCGTAATCCCACAAACAAACAAACAAACAAACACAATAGTTATTATAGAAACAGAAACTACTGCTACCACTTAAGTTGCTAAATTCAAAATTCAAGCTTAATTTGAAGTCATTTCTAGAGTTTTTAGAGTCGGAAAATGAAAATACATGAATACCAAACAAATAGAGTATTAACCGAGGTCATTTTATGGGGTTATTTTCAAAACATCGGAATGTGTTATCCGAAAAGATTCCGCAACAACATAATTTTTCGTAAAACTTGAGTATTTCCCACTTCGTGTTTTTTTACATGCATGCGATTCTGAGATGTTCGCAATAGTTTTTTTGCTTTTTTTCTCCCAAAAGCATAAATCATTTTATGCAGGCGAAAATTGCCAAACATAGTAACCCACAATGCTCCTTTTTTCAGTTTTTTTAATAATGTTTTCTAATATAATTCGAATTTTGGAATTTAAGTTAACGGAATGGCCTCGCCGGAATTTTCGAATCCATGGAAACCTTCGCCGGAACCCAACTCCCCATCGTTCCGTAGGAGATTATGTTACAGACAGACAGATACACATGTACTGATTTCTATAGTTTAGAAGATAACTTTTTTAATCAAAGGTTTTTAATAAAAGATGAATTAAAAGGTATTAAATAATTTTTGAGAAAATTTTCAAGCTTAAACATTTATTTCAACACACAAATCTATTCTGGCTTATCGAACATTGACGGAGGTACTTGGAAAATTCATTAAATATTACAATTTTTTTACAGTAAAATACTAATACATAATTTTTAAAATCCTGAGGTGCTTAACTATTTTTTCTATATGAGGTCAAAAGGACGATTTAGGAAATGGCACTGCACTGGGTATTCTGTGAAATTTTCTGGTAAGTAAAATGTATAGTTTTTTTTATGTCATGATATATAGAGAAATAGAAGGCAATACTACTTGATTTTTCTTTCAAAAAATTACTAAAACTTAAAAATTTAAGCTCCAGAATCAAAATTGATTTAATCTTTTTCATCATTAGAACTTTTCGATAATAAGGATAAAAAATGTCCGATGAATAGTTAGGTGGATATGTATAGAAAAACACGATTTTTGAAACAAAAGATTTTAAAAAAAATAGTATCGAAAAATTAAAAACAGCAGTGCTCAGTGTCATCAGAGTTACACGTGAATCCAAAGTCTCAGCTCTATCGGACGATAAGAAGTGGGCTAATATTCGTGCACAAATTTCAAATTGGAACGACATACACAGACAAAGCTAATGGAAAGCTCGAAAAATTTAAATAGCTTCTCAAACGCTACTTAAAAAAAGAAGAAGAAGAAGAAGAAGGAAAGCTTGCAGACAAATTTCTATCGAAAAAAAAAAAAAAGGATCATCTAATTTTATCAAATATTACTAAGGTGGGGTCACCAACTCTATGCCCGCGGGCACCATGGCGCCAGCCTATTGTTTTACGTATATGCCCTCGATAAACATATTTCAGTTTTCGATAAAATACTCCATAAGAGTATTCTCATTTTAAATGATTAGTCGTACAAAAGTAGAAATGACCTTCGACACATATAAATGCACAAAAGTGAAATACTGATTTCTTTCTTTTCTTTTATTTTCTTTTTTCTTTTTTTTTTTTTTTAAGTACAGTTTAGAAATTGACTCTTACGAGCAGAAATTTCACCATACTCTCCGAATTACGAAGCAATGGCCAGTGAAATATGATGCCAAAAAGCATGTTGAATTTGAGATTTATATTTCTTATATAGAATTTTTAGACTTTGTAGATTTTGTATGCATTATTTAGTAATTATTTACTTTACGCAAGAATATTAAAAAAGTTTTGATATGTTAAATTATGTTAGTGGAAGTATTTTCTTTCTTCCTTCCTTCCTCCCTTTTTTTTTTTTTTTTGTCTTTTTTGTACATTATGTGCATGTAAACCTTGGTTCAACTATAAATTCACCTTGAAAAGTTGAATGGCGTCCGCTTTCGGGCTGGTATTTGAGAATGTGCCCTTGGGTACAAAAATGCTGGGGACCATTGTACTAGGCCTGTGGCGTCGACGACGTGGGTGCCCACGGCTCAAGCACCCACTGGAAAAATATTGTGAGTGAGGAGCACCCACAAAAATAAAACGAGCAGAATTAGTTACATAGTAAAAAAAAAAAAAAAAAGAATAACATTCAGACAACCGGATAGTTTTTTTGGTTTCAGAAAAAGGTTCATTTACAAAATCTTCTGATTCAATCATTGCTTTATAAAATCATTCTTGAGGAGGGGAAGGGATCTTGCATGTTGAAAAAAAAATTAACTCTTTTGTTTATAAAAAATAAAACAAAATTCATTCCTTATTCATTTTGTCCTTGTGGGTGATTCAAAATGTAGAGACCTCAGGAAAATTTTCGTGGGTGCTTTGAAACACTTACATGATTCTAAAGTAAAATTTACTTCGTGTTGGTCGTCATCTATGTGGATGCCCCATGAATAAACTCGATGGATGCTGTGCTCTTTGGATTATTCCATAAATAAAGAAAGAATATTAAAAGCAAGAATAAGCAAGAATATTAAAAAAGTTTTGATATGTTAAATTATGTTAGTGGAAGTATTTTCTTTCTTCCTTCCTTCCTCCCTTTTTTTTTTGTCTTTTTTGTACATTATGTGCATGTAAACCTTGGTTCAACTATAAATTCACCTTGAAAAGTTGAATGGCGTCCGCTTTCGGGCTGGTATTTGAGAATGTGCCCTTGGGTACAAAAATGCTGGGGACCATTGTACTAGGCCTGTGGCGTCGACGACGTGGGTGCCCACGGCTCAAGCACCCACTGGAAAAATATTGTGAGTGAGGAGCACCCACAAAAATAAAACGAGCAGAATTCGTTACATAGTAAAAAAAAAAAAAAAAGAATAACATTCAGACAACCGGATAGTTTTTTTGGTTTCAGAAAAAGGTTCATTTACAAAATCTTCTGATTCAATCATTGCTTTATAAAATCATTCTTGAGGAGGGGAAGGGATCTTGCATGTTGAAAAAAAAATTAACTCTTTTGTTTATAAAAAATAAAACAAAATTCATTCCTTATTCATTTTGTCCTTGTGGGTGATTCAAAATGTAGAGACCTCAGGAAAATTTTCGTGGGTGCTTTGAAACACTTACATGATTCTAAAGTAAAATTTACTTCGTGTTGGTCGTCATCTATGTGGATGCCCCATGAATAAACTCGATGGATGCTGTGCTCTTTGGATTATTCCATAAATAAAGAAAGAATATTAAAAGCAAGAATAAGCAAGAATATTAAAAAAGTTTTGATATGTTAAATTATGTTAGTGGAAGTATTTTCTTTCTTCCTTCCTTCCTCCCTTTTTTTTTGTCTTTTTTGTACATTATGTGCATGTAAACCTTGGTTCAACTATAAATTCACCTTGAAAAGTTGAATGGCGTCCGCTTTCGGGCTGGTATTTGAGAATGTGCCCTTGGGTACAAAAATGCTGGGGACCATTGTACTAGGCCTGTGGCGTCGACGACGTGGGTGCCCACGGCTCAAGCACCCACTGGAAAAATATTGTGAGTGAGGAGCACCCACAAAAATAAAACGAGCAGAATTCGTTACATAGTAAAAAAAAAAAAAAAAAAAGAATAACATTCAGACAACCGGATAGTTTTTTTGGTTTCAGAAAAAGGTTCATTTACAAAATCTTCTGATTCAATCATTGCTTTATAAAATCATTCTTGAGGAGGGGAAGGGATCTTGCATGTTGAAAAAAAATTAACTCTTTTGTTTATAAAAAATAAAACAAAATTCATTCCTTATTCATTTTGTCCTTGTGGGTGATTCAAAATGTAGAGACCTCAGGAAAATTTTCGTGGGTGCTTTGAAACACTTACATGATTCTAAAGTAAAATTTACTTCGTGTTGGTCGTCATCTATGTGGATGCCCCATGAATAAACTCGATGGATGCTGTGCTCTTTGGATTATTCCATAAAAGTGCCTGTCAAATGTTTAAGATAGTGAGTAAACACAGATAATTTACATAATTAAACTGGAGCAGAAGAGATAAGTAACGGATTTTCGTGTGAGTAATTCTTCAGAACTCGACAGACCCAGAGACTTTTCTTAGCATTCAGTTTACATTGTTGAAGACTAAAATTAATAATTAGTCTCTCTGCATGTGGATGTTGTCGAATACACTACAAAAATTTCTATGGGTGCTCAACGCCTAACTCCTTAATTTGAGAATAAAATTTTAATTGTTGTCAGGCTTTGTTTATGTGGGTGCTTCTGAAACTTATTATACGGACAAAATATTTTATACTTACTGAATGCTTGGATTGTTTATACTAATCTTCTGAAATTTTAACTGAGCCATTTCAATAAGAGTGCTTCTGATCTTGAACATTTACTGAAAAATTAGTATCGTGTGTTAAAGAACAGCAAGAAAATGGAAAGAGAATCAGAAAAAGAAAATAAACATTGGCAAAATAATTGGTATAAATAATGAGCTTTATTGCTTTCTATTTTCAATGAGCAGTTGTTGTACAGTGATGGTTATCGAAAAATTGAGTCTGGACAAGTTCAGTCATTGCAGATTATTGAGATGACACCCTGAAATAAAAAGGAAGTTTGTAGAGACTCGACAGTTCATGATGTGTTGCGAATTATTTTAAGTTGAGAAATACAGATGGAGTGACTTCTTGCCTGAGATAACCGTCTGAGTTGATACTGAGATAGTTCAGTCTCATCAGTTAGTTCGATGGATGGATAGCTGGATTATTCATGGCAATTGTGTCCTTAAATAGAGTTCTGTTCAATATTGTTGTTCTGTTAGTAAATGAGTTGTGTTTTGAAGAGAATTCTACTGTCTACAATTCGGTGTTGCTCTCATCTCGACTACCTTGAACCACTTGTAGAGTTTGAGCGAGTTTTTAAACAAGATGTAAATAATCCATATCCAATCTTAGAGTAGGAACGTTGCGAAGAGGTGGTTCTTCCTACAGACATTATCGGATGGTTTAAAAGATAATTGCTGCTGACTTGTTGCAGTTTCTTACTTATTCCAAAGGCAATGATCCCCGAGAGATCTTGACAGCATTCTTCTAAACGTCGATTTATGGAAAAACGTCCCATCAAAACTGAATGATCACACGATTGCTTATGTGATGTTCGAGTTCAATTACATAGGAGCACATTATAAAGTAGATATCCTTCTTAAAGACTGTTCAATACAGAGGCTGGTATACGAAGATATTGTTTCACTCATTTCAAAAACGGTGCGATGGTAGGTGGAGGCTATTATTTCAGATCTTATTTTGTTCGTGAAAAAACTTTCAGTGGCTGTTTACAATTTTTTTCTCTTTACAATTAGCACGTTGTTTCACTGATTCGACAAACGTTGATCTCGGGGATGTAAAGAGCATGGAATCATTTTAGATATTGTCAAAACTTCACATTGAAACACGATGATCAGAGATATTTTTATGCATAAGGCTGAAATTCGACTACTTTGACGCAATTAATGAGAACAGAAATCGTTCGTTAGGTCTCCTGGATAAAAACACTGAAATTTGAAGATGGTACTCAGGACTGTCAAAGCTTGATTGGATTTCGATTGTTTTAAAGTCTCTCGGTTTCGGTTGAGAAAATCTGTTACATTAACATCTGCTATTGTGATTTGGTTCTGAACTATGTGACTATTGAGGAGGAAGTCTACCGAGTAAAGTTTTAAATTTGTTGTGTAGGATGTTGTGTTAGGTAGTGCAGTGCGTGTATTGAGACTTTAATCATTAAAATGTACGTGTTTTATATGTTTAACCTGGAGGGGTCTGGGTGGTGTGAGTGATTGTGGGACAGGTCGGAGGCAGGAGAAACGGGAGAAAAATTTACGGATGCCTCTAAATTTCTTTACGGATTTTAATGATGTTGGGAAATACGGTGGAGGGTGGAAGTGATGTCAGGCAGGGAGAGTAGGAATTGGTAGGTCTGGCTATTGATGATATGAGTGGAGAATAAGGTATTGATGGTAGAAGTGATGTGGAAGGAGGTGATTGTATGGCAGGTGACGATGAAAGTGTAGGTGACATTGTTGATGATGGAGGGGATGTGACTGTTAAGTATTCGGAAGAGACTGAGGAAAGTGTATCCGGTGAATCCTGATTTATTGTTCCGTATGTTAATGTGCTAATGGTGCTATTGCCTGTAGTGTAAGATGATGTGGATGTTGTGTCATAAGTGATTGTATATGGTGTACTCACTCTCGACTCCTCCCCTTTCGTCACTGGCTCACCAGAGGGGGGCCTAACAAACGTAAAACGCAAGAAAAATTTCCTTATAAAAAAGTACATAATCCAGAAAGCACCGAAGATCAGCAAGAACGCCACGCTTCAAGCAAGGTCTAATACAGACTGAAATCATTTGTCGAAATGTCATCCCTTTATAGTGTTGTCAACAATGCCTCATTTTGAAACGTACGGTATTATTATTGAGTTATTTTCTATTCCATTGTTAAACTGAGAATTGATGTAATAAGGTAATGAAATGAATATTAATAGATTGAAACAATTAAAAGCACGGCCTTTAAAACCATTGTTAAAATACATAAAAGATTTATTAATTAAATCAGTTAAAGCTGTATTTTTCGCACGCACTACATGGCCGGGTTCAGCTATATCAGTCACAACATCTTCATTGCAAAGATTTTGTGACCAGTATGCGTCTCAAGATGACGTCTGAAATTCCCTTCTCGTTTCGGAGAGATGAAGATGTTGTGATCAGTATAGCTGAAGACGACGATAGTTGTGTGCCAAAATATATCTTTTAATGGTTTTAGTGGGTATATTAATTTTTCAAATATTTTAACTATGAATGAAAAATACTGTGTCACCGTAAAAGAAAACTTATGCCGATATATGGAACTGCAGGGTTCGTTCCGTTCAACCGATCAACTCCCTTTAACTGATGGAATAGAAAGTTCATTTTAACTCAAGGTCGTTGCCAACGGGTGGGGTTGGGCTGGGGGTTTAATCCCACCCATCCTCTCTTCCGGAACACCCACAGAAATTTTGAGAAATCGACTCTACTGTACTAGGCGATTCATTCTTTTGTAGAAATAAGTTATATGAACCTGTTCACTCACAATATCTAATTTTTTAATACATATATATATATATGTAATATCAGGACGTGGGTTCTGTAGTCGTCGTAGTCCGGAATGGCGTGATATTTGGTCAGACCCGGTGGTCACGCTTTCGATAGGGAATCGGTTGCTGGAAGTTTCATGGACCGATGACATTGAAAGTTCGCGGGGTGCTGGAGATGGTTAGCCCCGTTTCCTCGACTCTACGGCGACCCCCTTACATTATTCACACTACTAGTTTAAAACACATTTTATCAAATACTTCACAGGAATTTACATAGCAACAGAAGCCACGGAAAAAATAGCTCTCCGGGCTGTGCTAGCCGTTTTATTAACTTTTGAGGTCGTGCAATATGACCAGTGCACTTTCCATTAATTTGTTAATCCCAAATCTGGGCTGCGGTTTTTCCATGGATTGTTTTGACTTTTAAGGTGCCAGTTTGATTGAATACGGGGACTGTTTATATTATTAAAAAGGAATTGCTAGGGACTGTGTGTGTGTGTAGTAGTTGCCGAATTAAGCAGTTTTAGATCGCGAATTTCTTTTGTTCTCAACTACCCAGTTTAAAAACTTTTCAGTACTTTGGAATTTTAACATGTTTTGATTTCGTATGTTATATATATATACACATATATATTCAAACGCAGGTCAACCGCAGCCACTCAGGAAACGCCGTCAAGCATGTGCTGTAACATCTCAGCTGCAGCTCAAACTGGACAGCATGTTTGAACGCGTCCAAGTCAGCATGTCCGATAGAGTCGATCTGCCTGATCAGAGAACCGATGAGTTCGAGTTATCTCAAGGTACAGCGACGGGTTTCCAAAACTTCCAGTGGGCAGTCACAGGATGTACTTGTGGTAGCAATCTGGTCCGGTTATTCGTCCGTGTGGATTTCGTGAGAATCCTGCTGACTTTTGTGATGAACTTACTTGAAGGTAAGTGGGAACTAAAACTTTTTTTTTTGTATATAGGCTTTTCTTATACAGGGTGATTCACAAAATTAGTTTTCCAAACTTTTAGGGGGGGGGGGGGTAGGATACACCAAGACGGTTTAGAATCCCATAGCAATGCGGGGGTCGGAAACGTCGTCTTCATGTACCTGTTAACCCTTTGAGGCGCAACCCTTTCCCAATGCTGAAAAAAGGGCATCCGTTGCCATCGCTCGACTTAACTACCAGCAAGATGGCGGACGATCGCTGGCTGTGCGGCACAGCCAGCTGCACCAAAAAAGGGTCTCTAGATCTGTGGCACGCGATGAACGTTTCGATCGTCCGCCATCTTGCTGGTAGTTAAGTCGAGCGATGGCGACGGCTGCCCTTTTTTTCAGCATTGGGTAATCTATCCAGCTGTTTTCGCCTTCTTCCATTTTTCAGCGGATGTCAGTGCTGTTAAAAATAATCGTGACAATTTTTTACGGGAAATGTGCAAAAAAGTAAAGGATTCTCGTGGACCTATGTCACCTGCAACTATTTTTATAGAAATCAAATCTATTCTTCGTGACTGGCAACAGTCAATACGTCAGAGTTTGGTGTTACCGGAGCGGGAACACTGCGCGTTAAAGGGTTAATAATTACCTTAGAAGAAGTGTTCCGGTAAAAGTAAACTTTCCAGCTGTGATTTTTCAAAACTAAAATCCATCTTTCACCGATTGCGCTTGATGAAAATTGTTAATTCAGAATTGTTTCTTTCATTACATTGATAAAACTGTCGGAGGAAAGCCCATTGTTTATGAAACTTGGTTAAGAAATTAGACGCATATTTCAACAATTCTTCCGAAGTGATTATGGTACATGAAGACGACGTTTTGGACCCCCCACATTGCTATGTGATTCTGAACCATCTTGGTGTATCCAACCCCATCTAAAAGTTTGTAAAACTAATTTCGAAACACCCTGTTCTTGTTTTCTTGGAGTCGAGTCGTGGTGTAAGTCTGGGATAAACTTTCATCTTTGGAAACTGCTGCGTAGCAATCAAACAACAAATCTAAACTTACGAAAGTCAGTTAAAAGTTTCATATTTTTAGATTTTAACAAAAAGGCCGCAGTTTGTGCACCTCTAAACTAAGAAATCTGGAATTCTTAAAAGGTTTTTTTTTTTTGTTTTGTGTGTGTGTGTTTGTGCATTTGGAACAGTTCCACGCGACGCAACATCCTACTTTTCGTGGATTTATGTATATATAAGAGCCAAAATTCCATTAGTAAGATTCCTGGATGATGGAAAGTTACTTCGCAAATAGTTTTGATTGGTAAAAATCCATCTCTAAGCCTCTTGGTTGAAGCAAATCTATTCGAAAAAGTCTACATATGAAACTTAGCAACTTAATAATTTTTCATCTATTCTCTGGACATTTTCAAAATTTTTTTTCTAACAGTGTCAATATGTGTATATTTTTAAACAGGGAAAACATTTCATTATATGTTGTGTACACAAATTCATTAACATTTTCTAAATATGTTAGAAATTCGAGGAGATAATGAAAATACAAAATTTAAGACCGAATACATTATTCCTTTATTTATGTATTTCATATTATTACGGTTGAACACAGTCTACGAAATTGGTTAGTATGCGAAAAGTATACCGGCGAGGACTAGTCGTGTAATAATAGGTAAAAGGGGATTACCTTTTATTTTTCAATTGTCTTTTGCGAACTAACCACACTGTACAGACCAGTTTACTTTAACCTTTATAAAGTACTAGCTGCATTTGTTTCACCATGCATCTCTAACGATTGCAATTTACCGAAAGATCAGACACCTCTCTAATAATGCAAGTGTTGAAGTTTCAGAACCACAATAACTTTATGAGTTGCCACTAGATGGCAGCACTACACTGATCGGGCTCAATTGACTGTACATTCCAAAGACTCTGAACTTTTTAGAACCTTTTTAAATCTTTCAAATTCAAGTTTTAAAATGTAAAATTAATTCCTTTCTGTATTATTTCTGTATTCTGTGTTAATTAATTCATAATTATTCTTCCATTTATTACAGTGCGGACCTGTCATTTTTTTTGGAGCTCGGGCTGTGGTTTTTTTGTTTTGTTCTTTCCTTTTGTTTTTTATTCAGGTAAATTTGAAATTTGTGTGACGCTTTGCTAAGCGGTAAACCATAAAATATGTTTAGAAATAAACCAGATTCAGATTCAAAATGGTATTTTTAATTCAAATTGATGTTTTGTCAAGAGACAACATAAAGATGAAAAGATTCCAGAAAAAAAGGTGAGTGCACCTTGGAATTCAAACTTGTTCTTTTTATTCGTCAATACCTTTGAAGCAGCGCTTAAAATTATATACAGTCCACAGATTCACTAATTCATTCATAAATCCTTCATAGTTTTTTGGTCCTGTCGACCAGGAGGTATTGAAATTGTTTGAATTCAAGTCATTTGTAACGATAATTAAACTGAAAATACTGACAATTTGTTATGGCTACGAAATTAGATAAATTAAAGTCTAAGCGAACAATTCTTAGAGGGTCAGTGACGAAATTAGAAACTAAAACTTTAAAAATACTAGATTCTGACCCTTTGGATATTCAAGAAATAAGGGTAGTGCAAAGTCAGATTCGTGAAAAACAAAGTCAATTAGAAAGTATAAATACTGAAATTGAAGATGTTATTGTTGATTTAGAGGAATTGAAGAAAGAAATTGAGGATAATGAAAAATGGGCGGAAAAAATAGTTCGCATTAAATGTCAAATTGATTCAAAATTTGAAATCTTGTGTTCTCAGAACACTAAAGTTGTTACAAATGTCGATGAAAATTCAAAACAATCGGTGAAGCTTCCCAAATTCGACCTATATCATTTCAGTGGTAGCTTGGACGATTGGCTAAGCTTTAAGCAAATCTTCGAAAGCACTATTCATGAGAACACTCAGCTTTCGGAGCTGCAGAAATTGCAATATTTAAAAGCGTCAGTCACTGGCTCTGCCAGCAAGTTAATAAAAGGATTTCCAATCACAGACTCTAGTTATAAAGAAGCATGGGCAACATTAATTTCGAGATTTGATAATTAAAAAAATCTAGCTTATGCACAGTTAAATAAATTCTTTAATTCAAAACCGTTGAAACCAAACTGTCGGAAATCAATTCTTGATTTGTTAGATAACTGTAATGAAGCTGTACGTAATTTGAAATGTTTGAATTTTGAATTTAATTCTTTTGTAGATTTAATTCTTGTTTACAACCTACAGTTAAAATTAGATGATAATTTAAAGAGGCAGTGGGAATTGGCTTTAGAAAGTGATTCTTTTCCCACCTATGATGAATTTATTTTATTTCTTGAAAAACAAGCAAGAAGTTTACAGGACATTGCTGACACTCATTCCAAAACCGAAAGTAAACCAAAAGTGGCTTTGAAGAAGTCTCTGTCTAACGCTGTCATTTCTAATTCAGACAGCAAATCGAATAATTCTAGTTGCCCAGAGTGTTCGGAATCGCATGTACCTTTCAAGTGCCCTCAATTTCTTAGAAAATCAGTTGAAGATAGGTGGAAAGCTGTGAAAGATAAAAAGTTATGCATGAATTGCTTACGAAGCAATCATTTTGTTAACCGGTGCTTAATTTCTACAAAATGTCGTCACTGTAACTCTAAACATCATACACTTCTCCATTTTGAAAAATCTAAGTTAAATTCTTCCCCGGCTAGTGAAAATACCAGTATTAACAACCACGAACAAAGTCAAGCTTCCATTAATTCTAGTTGTTTGACCAGTACCCATGACAGTTGTCAAACTTTGCTTTCTACTGCCATAGTTCTTCTAAAATCAAATACTGGAAAGTTTGTACCCTGCAGGGTCCTGGTGGATTGTGGAAGTCAAAAATCTCTCGTATCAAGCTCTTGTGCTAAAAGGCTAGGTTTACCTGTTCGACAAACAAATCATAGAATATCCGGTGTCAACAATATTGTTGCAGAAACTGCTCTTTATGAAGTTGACATTATTCTAAAGTCTTGCTATAATAATGACACCTTTGATGTGAATGCGTTAGTTGTAAATAATGTGACCGTAAATCTTCCTAATTTTGTTGTTCGGAGATCTTCATGGCCTCATTTGGAAGGTCTACCTTTAGCAGATCCCAAATTCTATATTTCCAGCCCAGTTGAAATGTTGCTAGGTGCAGATTTATTTCCCTTAATAATTTTAGGAGAATCTATTCTGGGTCCTAAAGGCACTCCCTGTGCACTGAATTCTAAATTGGGATGGTTACTCTCGGGAGTCATTCATTCAAATCCTTCCCAACATTCCAAAACAAGTCTTAGTTGTCATGCTACAGTCGAATTGACTCGTGATCTTCAGAAATTTTGGGAAATTGAATCCTTGCCTGATGTAACACCAATTCACAGTTCTGAAGAAAAATACACACAAACGGTTAAACGAGTTCAGTCTGGACGTTATATGGTTGATCTTCCCTTCAAAAAAGATCCAAATCTAGGTGACTCACGAGCAAATGCATTAAAACGTTTCTATTTGCTAGAATCTAAACTGAATAGAAATCCTAAGCTTAAAGAGCAATATCATGCTTTTATGCAAGAATATATTGACCTAAATCATATGGAAGCAGTCCCAGAATCTGAACTTGATAGTCGAAATTTTTATTACATGCCTCATCATGGGGTTTTGAAAGAAGACAGCACGACAACTAAAGTGAGGGTGGTCTTTGATGCTTCGGCTAAAGGTACATCAGGACATTCTTTAAATGATTTTCTTGAAATAGGTCCAAAATTACAACCCGATTTGTTGAAGATTCTTCTTAAGTTTAGATCATACCCAATAGCTTTAACCGGAGACATCGCCAAGATGTACAGGCAGATTTTAATAAATCCTAAACATGTCGACTTTCAGAGAATCTTTTGGCGATTCCAGCCACATGCATCTATTACTAGTTTCCGATTGTTAACAGTCACATACGGAACCGCCTGTGCTCCGTTCCTAGCTATAAGGACATTGCAACAACTTGCAAAAGACTATATTTCAGAATTTCCTATTGCTGCAAAGTCAATTCTCGAAAATTTCTACGTCGATGATTACCTTGGTGGGTCGCATTCTATTGATGCAGCAACACAGTTAGTCAAAGATTTAAATCACGTTTTAGATCAAGGAGGCTTTACACTTAGAAAATGGGCTTCCAATGTGCCCTCAGTCATTGAAAATCTTCCTGAGGATCTTAAATCCACTAAGCAAAACGTAAAGCTTTCAGAAGATTCCTCCCAAAAAATCCTGGGCCTAGTTTGGAATTCGGCAGAAGACTCCTTGAAAATTCATCTGACTAGTGTTAAATCAGTGCACACCAAGCGAGAATTGCTATCGATGATAGCTCAAATCTTTGATCCCTTTGGGATTTTAGCCCCAACCACGATCATGCTCAAAATCATGATGCAAGAACTATGGAAAGACAAGTGTGCTTGGGATGATCAAGTCCCAGATTCCATTTTGAAATCCTGGCATGAGTTTAGTTCTCAAGTTGAACTCTTAAAGTCTATTGGCATACCAAGATACCTGAACTGTCAACTTCTAGCAGAGAACCACATAGAGATTCATGGCTTTTGCGATGGATCTGGCAAGGCCTACGCTGCAGTGGTATACCTTCGGACAGTGTCTTCTCTTGGTGAAATTTCAGTCAACTTTGTCGCAGCAAAAACCAGAGTCAATCCTTTAAAACCCGTTTCTCTTCCCAGAATAGAGTTATGCGCTGCATTTTTGCTTGCCCAATTATGTTCAACAATATTAGAATCGTTACCCTTTGCGGTAAATGAAATTTATTTGTGGTCCGATTCACAAATTGTTTTAAATTGGATCGAATCTCCTCCAGTCAAAGGAAACCAATTCGTCACAAATCGAGCACACAGAATCAAATCACTTATGCCACAAGCCATATGGACTTATGTCAATAGTTCATCGAATCCAGCAGACTGTGCCTCTAGAGGCATTCTACCAAAAACACTTTTGCATCACAAATTGTGGTGGCATGGGCCTGACTGGCTTAATTCCAGCATTAAATTGCCCTTATTCTTCGTTAAGTCCTCAGAGGGTTCATCAGAAAATTGCAAAGAAAATTTAATTCACGTTGCAACATCCAGTCATAAGAGCTTTCCTGATTTCTTGCTCAAGTTCTCTTCGTTTTCAAAACTTTGCAGAGTCCTTGCACTGTGCTTAAGATTCATTCACAATGCCCGTAGCTGCAATCGACATTCGAGACGTACAGGATTTGCCAGCACCCCTGAAGTTTCAAGTGCTGTTACTCACATTCTTAAATTGATTCAAGAACAAGAATTATTCGTAGAGCTGACTTTACTCAGGAAAAATCAACCTCTCCCATCCAACAACAAATATCTTTCCTTAAATGTTTTCTTAGATGACCAAGGTTTAATCAGAGTTGGTGGACGGTTGTCCAAACATCAGTCACTAAATCAAGATCAGAAGCATCCAGTGCTTCTACCGAGAAATCATGTAATTACAAAATTGATTGTTGAACAGTTTCATCAACAACACTTTCATGCTGGTGCACAACTGATTCTTTCCCTAATTCGACAAAAATACTGGATAATAAATGGCCGCTCTTTCATTCGTCAAATTTTAAATAATTGTGTTTTTTGTAAACGGTTAAAGAAGCAAACCTGCCAACAAATCATGGGAGAGTTACCAGTGGAGCGTATAACTCCAATTCGTCCTTTTTCAAAGGTGGGTCTAGATTTCGCTGGCCCTGTAATCACCAAACCAAATCTATCCAGATCCAAAGTTAGATTGAAGTCCTATATTTGTGTTTTCGTCTGCATGTGCACCAAGGCCGTGCACCTAGAAGCTGTCTCAGATTTATCTTCATCAGCGTTTCTATCATCTTTGAAACGATTTGTTTCCAGACGAGGACTTCCTTCAGACATTTTTAGTGACAATGGAAAAAACTTCAAAGGCGTGGCCAACTACCTTAAACAATTATTTCGACTCATGTACTCTGAAAGTGTTCAATACTTTGCATCCAGAAACTCCATCCACTGGCACTTCATCCCCCCTTATTCCCCTCATTTCGGGGGATTGTGGGAATCTGCGGTCAAATCAACGAAAAATCATCTCGTTAGAGCTTGTAAATCCACCATCCTAAACTTTGAAGAATTGAGTACCCTGTTGTGCCAAATCGAAGCTTGTTTGAATTCCAGACCATTAACACCCCTTTCTTCAGATCCCTCAGATATTAGAGCTCTAACCCCCGGACACTTCCTTATCGGAGTCCCACTTCTTGAAATTCCCGAACGTGAGAAGTCACCAAATCTCAGTCTGTCTGCTCGTTGGATGCTCATTCAAAGAATAAAACAAAATTTTTGGAAGCGTTGGTCCCGAGACTATTTGCACCATCTGCAAACCAGACCTAAATGGGTCACTCCACGAGCTGATCTTCAAGTCGGGGACTTAGTTGTAATTCATGATCCACAATCTATCCCTCTTCAATGGAAGTTAGGTAGAATTATCCGTACCTATCCTGGACCTGATAATCGAGTTCGTGTGGTCAGCATTTGGACTCAGAATGGTGAAGTTCAACGTCCCATTACTAAAGTGACTCTGCTTCTCCCGGCGGGGGAGAATGTTGAAGTTTCAGAACCACAATAACTTTATGAGTTGCCACTAGATGGCAGCACTACACTGATCGGGCTCAATTGACTGTACATTCCAAAGACTCTGAACTTTTTAGAACCTTTTTAAATCTTTGAAATTCAAGTTTTAAAATGTAAAATTAATTCCTTTCTGTATTATTTCTGTATTCTGTGTTAATTAATTCATAATTATTCTTCCATTTATTACAGTGCGGACCTGTCATTTTTTTTGGAGCCCGGGCTGTGGTTTTTTTGTTTTGTTCTTTCCTTTTGTTTTTTATTCAGGTAAATTTGAAATTTGTGTGACGCTTTGCTAAGCGGTAAACCATAAAATATGTTTAGAAATAAACCAGATTCAGATTCAAAATGGTATTTTTAATTCAAATTGATGTTTTGTCAAGAGACAACATAAAGATGAAAAGATTCCAGAAAAAAAGGTGAGTGCACCTTGGAATTCAAACTTGTTCTTTTTATTCGTCAATACCTTTGAAGCAGCGCTTAAAATTATATACAGTCCACAGATTCACTAATTCATTCATAAATCCTTCAGCAAGTGATTCATATCCATAGCTAAAGAAAATAAAGGAATGAAAAATATTAACTACTGGTCTAAATTATTTCATATAAATCAGGTGTTAAACTTTTAAGTTTCAAAAGTTGCAGAAAACTCGACTTGACAGAGTTAGCAGTTCCAAGGATGACGTTTCCGATAGTTATTAAACTTAGCCAAATACCCGTAAACCTAATGTGAGCCATCTTGCTTCGTACAAGCATGTTTTCTTTTCTTTTTAATTATTAAACTTTTACGTTTCAAAAGTTGCAGAAAATTCGACTTGACACAGTTCCGAAGATGACGTCTCCAATAATTATTAACGTGAGCCAAATACCCGTACACCTAATGTGAGCCAACGTGCTTCGTACAAGCATGCTTTCTTTTCAATTATTAAACTTTTAGGTTTCAAAAGTTGCAGAAAATTCGACTTGACAGAGTTAGCAGTTCCGAAGATGACGTCTCCGATAGTTATTAAACTTAAGCCAAAATATACCCGTTTACCTAATGTGTTACCTTGCTTCGTGTAGAAGCATGTTTTCTCTTCTTTTTAATTATTAAAGTTTTAATATGCATTATCTAATGTGGCTGTTTTACTTTACCAGATCTTCTAGGTGGCCTTCTTGGTTCATTGGGGGCGGGTCTCGGAAGACTTGTGGGCAACGTCCTTAATTTAGTGGTTAGAATCGTCGCCCTGCGTATTGAAGTGCAGATTACCATTCTTCAACGATTCATCCCTGGAACTGCATGCGTCCTGGAAAGTTACAAAGTCTCCAGGGTTTTCACGATCCGACTTCTGGGCTTGGACCTGGCGCCTTTGGTTCAGATCCTGTCGCCTCTGCTCACTCCGATCGTGAATGTTCTGTTGCAGACTATATTGAATGGAAGAGTGAGGGAAAGCTTCAGAAGGGAAATCGAGAATCTTATCATCTTGAGATCGGAGGTCACCTGCTGAACAATCTACTTACGAGAGGCAGCAATGGAACTATTTAGACATAAATTACCTTTCATTAAAGAGTTGTTTGTATGATTATTGTTTTGGTGCTTTATTTTTGTTGATGTAAAGTAAATGATTCTTATTTTTGTTGTTGTTGTTTTTTACTTTTGATATGGCAAGTGCAATTTAGAAAATGGCGTTTACAGACACGTTCCGATAACGATGCTTTCGGGCTTTTCGGTTTCATCCTGACGGGGAAAAATGAATGACACTGTTCGAATTAATCGATTATTAAATACATTCGTGATAATCGATATTGAAAAATCCATTCCAACACTCAGCAAATAGCATTCGAATAGCACATGGCATTCGAAATCTCGAACAGAAATTGCGAATATTATTCGAATAGTGAAATCGTAAATAACATTTGAAAAGTGAAAATCGCGAATATCCACTATTCGATTAATGGATTATTGATCTTATTTGAATAGAAGTAATCGACTGTAGAAATCATTCGAATGCCACATCACTAGTTCATTTTGTCTCAACCTAGAAAGTGTCTTGAGTTCGAACAGTTATTAAAAATTTGAAGAACATATATCTATCGTTGCACTGTACAGGGTGCCTCCAAAACACTGATCCAGGCTTTTATTCCTCAAATATTTATCGTAGACATAAACAAAAAGTCACAAAGTTACGTAAAAAATTAGTACAGAATTTTGTGGTATCCTTTAAAATTCACACGCGATTAAATCTAAATAAGTACAAAATTTAAATTTTTATACTGCCCCCGTACAGAAAAGACTCCCAATTAGTAAAATTTGCCCCGTACATTAATTAGGTGATGTGAAAAATAAAATTTCAATCTTTCTTCAAAACAAATAGGTCTCAAAAAATAAATAAATAAGTAAAATAAACTGGATACCTATTGACTGAATAGCTTAAGACTTGTTGAACTGGTATGAAAGAATTGAATGCATGCATAGTTTTTTTCTCCCCTAAACTACATTTACTACTACTACAAAAAAAAAAAAAAAAAGAAAAGAAAAAAGAAACACACACATTCAAATCGATTTATCTGAACTCAAATTCTTTTTGAACTCGGATGATAGAATCGAATACAGAAGTCGTATTCGAAGAACTGAAAATGTCGGTAAAAGAATCGAATCGTTTCCCTCCATTAATCTGTAATAATGGGATGTGAGAGAAACAAGAAATATAAAAAAATAATAAGCATTGAAAAAATACCGACAGCTATCTCCCAAACAATTAGTTACACATAATCTTCAAAAGAGTTTATTTTAAAAAACTGAAAGAGTGAAATACAACTTTTCAAGATATACTATTCTTGGAAAATATAATCCTTTAATCGTGGAACCGAACTCTGAAATTGTATAAATACTTCTTGGGAGAAGAACACAACTTGGGAGTAACTTGGGAGAAGAACACAAATTTGAAAAAATTCTTACTTCATAGACGTATTATAACTGACGATCAAGTAAAATATTGGCAGAAACTTTGACATACGCAATGGTTAACGCGTTAATCAAATATCTCTTTAAAAAATTTATTTTATCAGGTATGTCTAGTAGCATTGGTAGACAAAAGGCCATTGCTATGTCTATAGGTTAGCTCTAGTTATTTGGCCGTCTTTGTGCGAATGCTATTTCTCCGGCTGTGTTAAATTATTATTTGGCCGCCCAGGTGGTCGCCAAATAATAATTGCGCGTACGATTAATAATCTACTATAAAAATCAAACCAAGACCAAAATATTATACCAGTACGACCTAACTGCGTAAATACTTTCAAATGGAACAAAATCAATTCAAAAATAAAAATCAGAACATAAGTCAATAAGCTTGGGGGGGGGGGGGAGAGTCTCATATTTGACAATAGGAACAAACCTGTCTAGTAACCATTTGATCAATACAAATTAAATCATCTCATTAAAATATTATAAATAAAAAAATAAAAAACTGGATAATGAATATTACAGTACATGTATTTCTTTCACCTGTATTCTATTAAGCTGCTTCGACTGTAAGTTATTATTAGGGAATGCAATCCCTCACTGTTTTTAGTTTCGCGGGATTTCGGGATTGAGACTTATTGGTCCCGTAATCCCGCGGGATTGGACTTTCATTCAGCTAAGAATTCATTTCAACAGAGAGAAATAGGAAAAAGATTTTAAGCACCATGGAGTTTAACTTTAATAGCAATATAATTAATGTTATTTGATAATGAATGCATTAACTGGCAGAAATATGAAAATTATAGCTATGATATTCAAAATAATATTAGTTGCTAAGAAAGAATGAAAGAGAGGCAATGCGTATGTGTGTGTGTGTAAAGAGTCACTCGTCTTTCTAGTCTGTAAATTAGTTGAAAGCATGTATTAAAAAAAATAGAAACCTAATATGAAACCTTTTTATAATGGATTCGTGAATGTTCGCTAAGAGAAAAATTAGTACGAAATATTTCTGTTCACTTGGTATTTAGCGAAAAATTTAGATTACATTTGATCCAGACTCCCATAGGAGAAAAATTAAAAAAATTAAAACTTTAAAATATGTGACTCATTCGTTGTGAGATAAGATACATATATATGCAACGATTTTTGGTCAATTGATGATTCTGAAGGTGGCGTAAAATTGTAACAAAACTAATTTATTCCTCCGTTTCAATCCCGCGGTATTAACCCTTTAACGCGCAGTGTTCCCGCTCTGGGAACACCATACTCTGACGTTTTGACTGTTGCCAGTCACGAAGAATAGATTTCATTTCTATAAAAATAGTTGCGGCTGACATAGCTCCACGAGAATCCTTTGCTTTTTAGCACGTCATTTCCCGTAAAAAAATGGTCACGATCATTTTTAACAGCACTGACATCTGCTGAAAAATGGAAGAATGCGAGAACAGCTGGATTGATTGCCCAATGCTGAAAAAAGGCAGCCGTTGCCATCGCTCGACTTAACTACCAGCAAGATGGCGGACGATCGAAACGTTCATCGCGTGCCACAGATCTAGAGACCCCTTTTTCACGACTGTGCCAGCACAGCCAGCTGTCGTCAAAAAAGTCTCTAGATCTGTGGCACGCGATGAACGTTTCGATCGTCCGCCATCTTGCTGGTAGTTAAGTCGAGCGATGGCAACGGCTGCCCTTTTTTCAGCATTGGAAAAGGGTTGCGTTAAGGAACTAATCCCGCAAACATTTGTGCGGGATGGGGATTGCATTGCCTTGTTATTATATAATCGACAGAATAAAAACAGTAAGTAGGTTTTGCTGTGCATGGAAACCGGTCCTTGCAAAGGAATCTATAACCATGGAAGTAAAACACCTGGAAACAAGCAAAACAATCATCAAAGTTCCAAACATCTGCTGCATGAGTACATCGAAATTACAGGTTGCAAAACTTATGTAACAAAACACAAAATAAATACTTATTATCTAATGACATTGTGACGTCTAATCCAGTCTGAGGCTGCAAGATTGGCCAAACATTGACTCATTGCGCAGAAGTGCTTTAGAAAAATGGCTTATGTTATTACGCACAATTCCCTATACTTTCAATGACATCACAGAAAAATCGTTACGGGAGAATTGTTTCTATTGATTCCGAAACGTCTGCTCCCAAGTTAACCGTTATTTTTATCAGGCCCAGATTATCGCAGGAGCAGGAGGGGCATGTGCCCCAAGCCCAAATTTGGAGGGGCCCTTAAATTTATACTGAATTTGAATTTAGTTTAAGTTTTTATTTCAATATAGTAATTGCCTACTTTTTTTTCAGTTATGAATTTCAAGTTGCAAATAATAAAAAGCTTTTATTTCACATTTCTACTTCTCCAATCTTTTATTTATATTCTACCTTTCCATATTTCAATTGCAAGATCACAGCAGATTGATTTCTGCAAAAAGAAACGGTAACTACAGAATTGTTGCCAGAATTTGACTGACTACGCAGAAAGTTGTCGGACCCAATGAAGTTTTTAACCTAAAACCGAATCACTGCTTGAGGATTTTTGAGTGGCTACCCAGAGATAATAGGGATCCAATAAATAGGAATTGAAGGTTACACTAATATTATGAAAAAGTCAGGTTTTTAGTTCTATTTTTTCGGTCTTCATTTTTAATAAAACTTATTTTTAATGAATCTTTTTCCATAATGTTTAAAATGTTCACAAACATTCTCATTTATCTAGTATCGTATTTCATGTGAGATACATACATTTAATAACGACATAGATTTGTATCCCTGCTTACGAGAACCCAGCGCAGAATACATAAAAGCTGTTCTCATAAATGCAAAGAAACAAAATGTCCCAGGCCCCGGTTTGTCATAATCGAGGCCTGATTTTTATACTTGGTGTTCTACCAATCTCTACATAAAACATAAAAACTATGTGTTTGATTGGTCATGCTTGTGGAATAAAAGCTATGCACTATTCGAACAATCGATTTGGAAATTTGCACAGTTATGAAGAAAAAAAGAATTGTCAAGTGCTTTACAAATATAAAGATGTTCCAGTTCCGCTACTTTTAACGATTTTTTTCCACAATTTCATACTGATAGCTGTTAGTCATCAGATCAATCAGTTTGAAATTTCCCATAGACTCTGAAACATGGAAAAATATCTCAGCTTTTTTATAAACCTGATAATTCACCATTTTTCAAATTTTAAAACGATTTTGCAGCAATTTTCAATTTTTATATAAAGCCACCGACTTTGGCACTGTTAGATAAATCGGCTTAAAATTTTATTACAGTAACATTTACGGAGAAAAAAAAAAAATCTGAACTATTTTACAAATGTGAAAGTTCAAACGTTCGTGGTGTTTTCACAACGGTCCCATTTTTGTGCGGAGAACGGGCATTCAGCTTGTGAATAACCAAATACGCTGAACTCTCATCTACCAATTCTAATTCATCTTAATGTTCAGGAAAGAGAACAATGTCCCAGTAACGCAGAAATAAAATAAAAATAAACTAGATTCTACCAAAAAATACCTTTTCAAGGGCGGGCACTTGCCCATCAGACATCCGCCTGATGCGGTCACCCAGTAAGAGGGCCACGTTATCCTCTATGAAGGGACAGGCGAGTTAACACCCAACCCCAAGCCGGGAATCGAACCCGGACACAAGATGTGTCTATAAAAATACCAACACAGTAAATTAAAGGAGTCAAAAATGCAGGTAGTCTCTTTTAAAACTACCGCGGGATATATTAACGTAACGTAGAATACTTATCGGTTAGTTAGGTGTAGGGGGCCGTTGAAACATGATGAATATAACAAACACTTTAAATTTAGTATGAAAAAAACGTTTATTAACACAGCATTTTATGCTTTAATCCATATTATCCAAGCAAATCTACTAATGCTACCTATTTACTTATACACTCTGTCTACGTTTCTCACCTGAAACGCTCAATTTAAATCCACCTCCATATTTTAGCAGATGAAAATGTTTTTTTTTTTATCTCGGGGAAAATACTAAATTATGTAATCTCGAAGAACAATTCAGAATCGCAGAAATTACGAATATGACGTTAATTAAGTAGCACAGTTAATCGGTCTCACGCAATTTTTTAATTTATGACGTCACGTTTTAGATTGCCGTAAAAGAAATCCCTGTCAGTGAAACTAGTTCACTTAGTTTACCTGGGTTAGTCAATCCAGTTAGTTTTCTAATTGAGTAATACTGAAACTTGCAACGACGTAGAAAAAGACTTTTGTTCTTTACATAGCACCGTCAAGAGGAACGTAAATCATACCTTAAATTCAGAGTCTAAATAAAATATATTTTTTAAATAGTAGTTAGTTAGAATAGAAAACAAGTAAAAAGAGCTATGTAAATATAATAAAAATGACAAAATTTCACATTTTTATTTTTGAAATAAACGGATAATTTTATTAGTACAGTGATGTTTTTAAAAGTTTCTTGGGGATAAATTGAAATTTCAGAAAAATTAAAAGAAATTTTCAAACTGCTGAAGTTATCGGGATTTCAGATTGTGATAAAAACCCGAAATTCTCCCAGAATTCAATGATGAACGAAATATGATATTGAAGTAAAATGCATCTATCAGAGACAACAACTGTATTTAAAAACTGGTAGATTAATGAAAATTTGTCAACAGATAACCGGTCAATCAAGCCCGGTCCATATGCAGGTATCTATAGCACTAAAATCATGGGAGTCTCTTAGTTTACATCAGTTAGCCTCATTTACAATAACTAAAGGTCTGTAATTTTTTGTGCCTGTTAAAAATTTTGATAAAGAGGAAGATCCCGAGTACTACAAACTGAAGGAATTCTCTGAAATTTTCGATTTTTAAAATGGTTCTCTGAGATATACGTTTAATTCTTTCCTCCACCGAGCACGTTAGCCAAAATACTCGTATCCTGAATCAATTTTTCACGTTGATATTAACTGACATACGCTTAATTTATAACAAGCCCATGTAAACCATCCAATATTTAGATAATTATACATGCATTGTAAATAGACAGTTTATAAATACAAATTAAATTTATAAATTAAAAGCAAACATACATTTGTTGACAGGGCCTTAGCTTACGGTATCAAATTTTTCCTTGGCTTAATTTTTTTTTTTTTTTCTTAAAGGACGGAGGACTAGACCTTTTGTCCTTGAATGTCAAAACATTCAAGAACCAAAGGTCCAGTCCTCTTTCCTGCAGGTTTTCTCCGTCATTAAAGGCCACATTCCACTTCAAGCGTTTTTCCGTCGTACAATGTATTTGAATGGGGATTTTCCGCCGGCCGACAGTGGACTGTCCTCTACCGAAGAATAGATGGAGGAGGTGTGAAATCGCAGTATTATTCACTGTCCCCAATTACTTTTTGTCGGTTTAATACCGGACTATCTCCCTCTTTCTCTGCGGTGGGTAAAATGTATTGCTTACAGGTGATTAATTGGCATTTAAAGTGTTCCCCCCTACTGGTTTCGGCTGGCCGAAAACGCTCGAAATCAGTTTGATCTTAATTCCTATGAATGGTACGTATGGTGGGGTTTGTTACGTCACCAAAGCTTGTTCGTATGCTGAATTCCAATTCGTATCCCAAAGTCGAAAAATCGAACTAATATTGCCAACTTTCAACAACAATTTCGAGACGTGTGTTTCAAAATTCCACTTATATACGAGAAAATTTATTAGCATAAATAATTTTCCCTGTCCGCTTAATCAGTTCTTACTCTTTGTCTTGCATCGAGCCCTAGGCATCTAGCCCTAGGCTTAGTATGAAAGACATACTAAGCCCAAGCAGAGACGATGTTCTTGAGTTAAATCGTTTGACTTTTAATAACGTGTGTTTATTTAAAAAGAAAAAAAAAAGATTACATAAAAACGAAATGAGTTTTTGAAATCCTTGTTTTTAAAAAGATCATATTAAAAATAAAGGATAATTTTAAAATCGTTCTTTTCTCAATCTTATAGCAGTTGCTGACGTATATTTATTTGCAGTATTCTTATACAAGGCCATAAAAATGTTAATCATAAAAGAGGGGGGGGGATTCTAAATTTTGCTTCAGGAATAACAATTAAAGTTTTCAAAAATTATTTCTAAAGAGATAACTGAAGCATAACATTTCATTACATAAACATTTCATCGTTATAGTTTCTTTGTTTTTTAATCCCTGAAGAAATTATAGTTAGAATTATAGCTATCCCTTTTTGTAATTAGTATAAGCACAAACATAAACGCTAACGATGACTTAGGAGCACTTTTTTGCTTAATATGTTATTACAAGGGTAAATGCACGAAATAAAGATGTAAAACAATTATTCTAAAAAGAAAGGGAAAATCCAACCTGAAATCTGAATACTTAAGAGGCCTCTCTACTCACGGAAAAAATCACAAACGGTGGCTTCCTCTGAGATGCTCTGGAAATTGGGAAAGAGGGGATAGCAATCTGTGACAGTTTTATTACTCTCTTGACCACACCTCTAGTCTTACAGAAGACCCCCAGGAGTGAGGGGGGCACACACAACAACCCCTGTTCCTCCTAGTTGTTTGGAAATAAGCTATTCATTATCACTTCCGTTTGAGAACTTGGACTGTATGGGATTTTTTCTTTTTACTATAAAAATGAGTAGTTTAAATGTTCTAAATATCACTTTGTTTGAAATGATTTTAAAATACTGAATATACACAAACACGACTCCGTAAAAATGTATATTTATGGAGGGATGTTTAATATATACTGTAGTATCAAAATATAATGTATATTATATAGCAAAGTATTCTTTCAAATTATATTTATTCATGAAAACAATAATAATAATAATAAAATATTCAAAGTAACAATATTATGATTTGTGTGTGCATACATTAAAATGCTGAATAAAATTTCCATTAGAAGTCAAATTAAGTAACATAAAAATATTACACATTATCTGCAATTCTGTTAGACAAAAAAGAGCGTTTTTTTTTCCATTTTTTAATACGCATTCATGTTTTTATTTCAGAAATTGAAATGTGAAAATACAAGATTTTTAATAGCTCTTTTATTCAACAAGATAATATAAAGGTCATTACAAGAGACAATTAGATAGTTTATGATATCAATTATACCTCCATCCTCTCTCCTTCGAAAAAAAAAAAAAAAAAAAAAAAAAGAGAGAGAGAGGGGGGGGTGGGGAGACAGAAAAGAGAGAGAGAACGAAAAGAAAAAAGAACAAAATTATTGATCGAACAAAACGCACCGCCCCCCGCCACCGAGAAAAAAGAAATTAATGTAAAAGATCCTATTTTACTTCCATAAAATAGATGTATTTGTCAATCTTCTAATTAACCGCCCCCACAGACAAACTAATCGTTCACCCCCCCCCCCCGACAAACTTGTATTAATCCGCCACTGACAAAACGATCTATCTCTGGTTGCTATTTCATAAAAACAGTGGTCTAAAGAGATAAGTAATAAACGGTATAGGCACATTTTAGATTACGTTTTTGGCAGTAAAATTATAATTATGAAAAATAACAAACTCAATTTTGTTTTGTTTGTTTGTGGGATTACGGCCGATTAGCTACGCGTGGGCTCTAGGCCGATGGGTGGGGTGCCCTCCGTGGGGGTCTTTCTAAGGGGTCCTAACCCGTATTTACGCTAAGTTTCGGAGAAAACCACGGAAAACTCCGAACGGTTAGGTCGACGGGCGCGCGATGGGACCCGAACTCGAGACCTTCACACTTCGCCCGTCTACCATTTCCAGTGGCATAACCACTGTGCCATGGTGAGGCCCAAACTCAATTTTCAAATCAAATACTTTAAAAAAGAAATAATTATTAATTTTAAAAATCTGATAAACACTACAAATTATACATAATTTTATCACAAATTAAGATAATGAAAAGAAATTGCGCCCAAAAATTACTATACTGATTACAAAATTAACACTCGAAATATAGGGACAACTAATTCACAGTATGACTTATTTTTAATACTGTTGCGCTTTCATCAGTCTTTTTTTCCCCCCTGTTCTCGATATTTACTTCGTCTAGAGAGACAAGTAGTAAATTGTGCCTCTGTACATTTTATATTTTCCCTATATTAATTTCCATCATTATTGTCTAAATGCCAAACTCAGTTTTCAAATCGAATGTGCTTTAAAAAAAAAAAAAAAAAAAAAAAAAAAAAACCAACCTTTTAAAATCAAATAAACAAGTCGTACTATGCAAAAGAACTATTTATCACAAACCAATGAAAGGGAATTGCGCACAAAAATTATTATAAAGGTTGCAAAACTGACAGTTAAAAATTTCTTTCTGAAAGAAAATATAAAATTATATAGACAACTAATTCACAGCATGACTGAATATTTATTTTTAATGCTATTGCACTTCGGGATTTTTATTTTCCGAACATGTACCATGTAAGGAAAGTATTGTAATCATGAAAAAAATTGGCTTCGAGATTTTGGTGTATTGACACGTTTTGAGGTCTTCTGAATTCATTTATGCTGTTTTTTACGAGATGTGTGTGTGTGTGTGTGTGTGAACACGATAGCTCCTAAACGGAGCATTCGATTGAGCTCAAATTGGGTATATGTGTTATAAGCCACCGTCACAAGACCGGTATTGATTTTGGTGTATATAGGACTTATAGTTTTTCTACAGGGCTAAAGATTTCTTTTACATTATGGCCTATGGGGGGAAATTCTTGAAAGTGCGCTAGCGTTTAAACGGTACATTCGATTGTGCTCTAATTGGATATATTTGTTATAAACCACCATCGTAAGACCGTTATTGATTTTGATGTTTATAGGACTTATAGCTTTTCTGCGGGGCTAGGACAAAGATTTCTTTTACATTATGGCCTACGGGGAGAAAGTCTTGAAAGTGCGCTAGCGTTTAAATGGTGCATTCGATTGAGTTTCAATTTGGTATACGTATATGTTTGAATTATTCATCGATTAAAATTTATTTAAATGATTGGTAATGATCTTAATCATAAGTGTTCGGAAAGTCGAGTGGAGTCACTCCAGATTTTTTTTTTTTTTTTTTTTTTTCTGTTCTCTATATTTAATTGGTGTATAGCAGGGTTGTCCAACATATGGCCCGCCGATTGTTTGAATCCTGCCCACTTACTACTTTTTGAAAATCGCAGAAACAGTCTAGCAATCCTTTTTAGTAGTATTTCAAGTGGAAAAGCAAATAGTTCCAAGAAATGCTGTGGAGAATAAACTTAAATTCTGAGAATGCTACTAAGATCAGTTTTTGATTGTTGAAGAAATTGCGAAGGGGGAGACAAACCTTTATCTGATAGAAATTTTGTAAAAGACTGCTCGAGCCTATTTACATCTGTCTCTTTTACTGTGTCTCATATTGCTGTGAGTAGCTATTTTCAAGGATGAAAACCGTGAAAACGAGATCTAGGTTTCTTTTGACCGAGGAACATCTTGTAGGAATTTTGCGTTAGCTATGTCAAGTGTACAGGCAGACATTGACTATTCGTTAAGCAAGAGTAATGCCAACCCTCACATAATTCTATGTTTGGATGTAATGAAAATAAATGCGGTAATAAAACGGGGTTTCTACAGACCTGGAAAGTCAGGGATTTTGGAAAAAAGTCAGGGAAATTTGAAGAAATTGAAGAAAGGTCAGGGAAATGCAAGAATATGCGGCAAAATCAAGAAAATACTTCCTGTTCGAACCTAATTGTAGAAATTGTTTTATTTTCATTTTCTTATTTAACCTTATAAATAATTTTAAAATGTGTCCTTTATGAACATATCTTCTTCAGTTGAAATATGCTTAACTTGATCCTAAATTGTTATCAAACATGGTTTTTGTTAGAATCCAGTGATGTCAAATAATATTTTTGTGTATATTGATTTTATTATTATTATTATTTGTAAAAAAAGGGGGCAAAATATATAAAAAGTTATTAATTAAAGGATGTAAAATTAAAAATAGAAACGCAAAATTAAGGAAAGCACGCTATTTAAAAAGTCAGGGAAGAGCATGATAGACGTCAGGGAAAAGTCAGGGAAGCAAAAGCTGTGAAATCCGTAGAAACCCTGTAAAAAAATGTAAGAAATTTTAATACCCAATTTTACGAATTATTTGTAATGTGTTTATTTTGTAGAACTCGTAAGGAAGGATTTATGATCACCACTTTAACGTCTTATCCTCAACTAGCATCCTCTTAATTTTTGAACTGGATTAAAAAATTGTGTTTTCCAAAAGTAAAATACGACCCTGTGGACTATCAACTACATCATTTCATAGAACTCCGTAGACATAAAACACAGTATTTACAGTACATAAAAATATTTACATTGCATGTGCTGAGAAAAAAAAATATCAAACAAAACCTTAGGAAAAAAAAGCCGCTATTCTGGTTTAAATTCCGAAGATAACTATACTACCAATAAGTTGTAAACAAATAAGATAAATCAAGGGGTGCTGGTTTCACATCAGCTGTTTGTAATGTATAACATACAATAAATGAATTGGATTAAAAAATGAGTTTTCTAAAAGTAAAATATGACCCTCTGAACCAGTGGCGTCAATTTTCAACTTAACTATTACGCATTTTAACACAAGGTTATGTCTATAACCCCCCCCCCCCTCGAAGGAAGTCTGCATACACCACTGCTCTGAACTATCAACTGCATCATTTCATAGAACTCCGTATTAGACACTCACATAAAGCGCAGTATTTACAGTACATAAAAATACACTTATTTACATTGCATTTGCTGAAAGAAAAAAATACCATACAATACCATACAAAAAAAAAAGGCTATAGATGGTTTTAATTTCATTTCTTGTTAATTTTTTTAAAATCTTTTTTATCTTCATTATGTTTAATTGCGTCAATAATGTAAAAAGGATTTCTGAATCGAAGAGACATTTTGTAAGGTGGATCAATGAGCTCCGGGAGAATGCACACTGCTCAAAGCAAGTATTCGACAGACTTGAGAGCAGTAAAATAACAACACTTTTTACTACAAAAGGCTATGCAAAAGGAACTGAGCCAGATGATTTTACAGATACACACACAAACGAAAGTTGAAATGTGAAGAGAATGTTTCTGGAGGCACTGGGGTGGGAAGTGAGGACACCACAGGGGGTCAATTGGTCAATATACGCCCACCTCATCAATCACCGCAACTAATGGTTACCAAAGTGGGGGGATGAAATTCGCGTTGAAATCATGCATTTCATAGCATATAACGTTTACATTTAATTGAAAATAACGAAAAGTTGTCATTGAAAAAACACGAAAAAAGCATGTAAAAATAGTGAGATGGCTATACACATTATTACGCGAGTTAAAATTTTGCTAAAGAGCGGGATTTTGAAATAACGGATCGTCAAAAATGAAAATAACGGTTTTAGAATTTGTGTTGCTTTTCAGATTGCAATAAAATCTCTTTCGGCTTAATTAACCCAAATCTGATTCACGCAATAATTGCGAACAGTTCTCAAGATTTACACAAGAAAATTTCATGTAAAAATACCAAATACTTTCCGAGAAAAATGATTAGGCGTTAAGGCACTTTTCTTCATAGGAAAGCATTGGGACGTGAATCTCCGCAAACCGAGTATAGAGGCCTCTTAACCCAGTAATTACAGGAAATTTATAAGCATACACTAAAAAAGAGCCATTTTAACCCTTTAACTCGCAGTGTTCCGCTCAGGGTGACGCTTTGACTGTTGCCGGTCACGAAGAATAGATTTGATTTCCATAAAAATAGTTGCGGGTGGCATAACTCCACGAGAATCTTTTACTTTTTAGCACGTCATTTACCGTAAAAGAATTGTCACGATTATTTTTAACAGTACTGGCATCTTCTGAAAAATGGAAGAATGCGAGTACTGGATAGATTGCCCAATGCTGAAAAAAAGGCAGCCGTTGCCATCACTCGACTTAACTACCAGCAAGATGGCGGGCGATCGAAACGTTCATCGCGTGCCACAGATCTAGAGACCCTTTTTTGACGACAGCTGGCTGTGCGGCACAGACAGCTGTCGTCAAAAAAGGGTATCTAGATCTGTGGGACGCGATGAACGTTTCGATCGTCCGCCATCTTGCTGGTAGTTAAGTCGAGCGATGGCAACGGCTGCCCTTTTTTCAGCATTGTCGTCAAAAAAGGGTCTCTAGATCTCTGGTACGCGATGAACGTTTCGATCGTCCGCCATCTTGCTGGTAGTTAAGTCGAGCGATGGCAACGGCTGCCCTTTTTTTGGGAAAGGGTTGCGCTCAAAGGGTTAATGCTCAGAGTAGGGGAGAGGGGAAGGGGGCACAGTGGACCAATTTTTACTTGTTTTTACAATAATTTCTGTTTAAATTAAAACTAAAAATTAAATACCTAACAGTAGTTTGACATATTTTAGCAGTCATTGTAATTTTTTTCAGAATTTATCCTTATTTTGTACTTTGAAATATTTTTTTTTTTTTTTCCAAAAAGTACTCAAGTTGTCACATTGTGATTTTTTCAGGGGGGTTTCATGAGACAATGAGAAAAGCACACATAAAATCAGATATGTTATGGCAAAAAATTATTATTGTTTTTATCATTAAATACAGGTTGAGATATTCAGCACAAATGATGTGAAATCAGTTTTTAAATGACAAGATAGTTATAATGATAAAACATATTTAAAAGTTGCAAAATAATGTTTGAGGAACTGAAAATAATAAAGCATCATGAAATTAAGCAGTAAAGGATAACAATAGACAGTTATAATGATGAAACATATTTAAGAGTTGAAAAATAATGTTTGATAATAATAATGTGAGATCAAATTAAATAGTAAAGGATTACAAAAGGTTTTCAAAAGTTCATTTTATCATGGAGTAAGATCGGAAGTCTACTGGAAATGATAATTGTGCCATTGTTCTTACCGTGCTTCCATAAGACATAGGTTTACATACAGTGGGGCACTGTTCCACTGTACCTAATCGGATAGGTATGTGAGGTCGCAAACGTTTTTCTCGTGTACCAGTTAAAAGTCGATTAAGGAGTTAAAATAAATAAAAACTTTGTGAAAAAACACACGTAAAATTATTAGTAGATTGCATTTTGTGTATGTATTTTAGTGTTTTCTCACAAAGTTTTTATTTATTTTAACGTTTAACACCAGCATTTTGAGTGTTTTTTCCGACGATGTATGTTCTCTAAAGTTGCATTTTGGTACTCATGTGAAATACTTCAGATATTAAACTTCATTTTAGCTTTATAGAAATATCTCTTTTTCGAAGAGTATAATGCCCGGTGCAATAATATTTAAATAATTTTACAAAATAAACGTGGCTCTTATTAGCTTAAATTATAACCCCCCAAAAAAGAGAAAGGGTTATTAAAAACTGGTTGAAGTATTCTTTTTCCGAATGCATATTAAGGCTTATTTTCAAAACTAACACACTACAAAATATGCATGTTTATATTGTTTAATTTTATTATTTGTCGTCATATTTGTGCAAAATTGTGTACTGATTGATCTAACTGACTGTGTCGGAGACACTTTCTTTAAAGTTGAAAAGTCATAAAAAATCGGAAAACTGATAGATTTTTAGTTTTTTTTCTTTTTGTTTATTTATTTAAA